>JAFBJT010009524.1:53416-66903 GCA_016785325.1 Chascanopsetta lugubris | reverse complement strand
CGCCAGTTTAGTGCAGGCGGCGGAAATGTTCCGCCGAGGTTTCACTTTTACGTTGACAGTAGACTGAAATGTTTCCCCCCGGCATGGAACACATCGGCAACTTCGCCTTCAAACCAACACCCGTAGCAGGGCATGGTTTTCTGCAGGATGTGGTGGATGTAACGATGTGTTAAGTCTAAACATAAACATGACCATCATCACTCTCATCACCCACACTGAGCAAAACTATGAAGGCAGCACTTTTGTTTTCGCTTCCATTTTTCATGAGCTGAGCCCAAAGATCGAAAAAAAAACATTTTCCAGACACACAAAAGATCTTTTCCTCTCAAACGTCGCTCACACATCTGTCTAAATCTGTGTCAGTGAGCGCCTCTCCTTTGCCGAGGTAATCCGGGTGTGGCATATCGAGATGCCGACTGAACAGCAGGATGATTGCACGGGTGCGCCTGAGGCTGGCCACCATCGAAGGCCACTCTGAAATGTTCCGTTGTGGCGTTTTGAGGGAGCGTGCGGTTCGGCGTGCTGACCGCACACGTCACCCGCTCGCCATGTTTGAGCTCGGCGTACGTGACGGCGCGTTCCGCTTCCTGCCAATGTCCAGCAACTTCGCGCAGCCATCGAAGAGGAGTGGACCCACGGGTCACGGTCGACAACCTGAGCAACTCCATGCAGAGGAGATGTGTTGCACTGCGAGAGGCAAGTGGTGGTTGCACCAGATACTGGCTGGTTTTCTGACCCCATTTCAAAGACCCCATTCTCATGGCTAGCAGCATAAAACCTCAGGAGAGAGAGAGAGAGAGAGAGAGAGAGAGAGAGAGAGAGAGAGAGCGAGAGAGAGTGTTAAAGGTGCAGTGTGTAAGATTTAGTGACCTTTCCCTTGTGAGCATGCAGGAGAACCCATGGTAGAGTTCAGTTGTCCTAAAAGCTCATAAGATGTTTAGTATGTCCACTCTGGGCAACTGTAGAAACATGGCGGCCTCCATAGAGACGACCCATTCCTGATAACCAAAACGGACTGAAACCATACACACTGCACCTTTTTAACGTTCAGTAGTGTGTACTACAAAAACACAATATAGAGTGGGTGCGCTTTCACAGCTCATTTTCATCTTTGGTTCTTTTTTATTGACTGATATGTGAAGTTGGAAAAAAAAAATAAAATGGAATGAAATGTTAGGTTTTAAAGTTTCAGGAGGTCAGAGGTCATCGTTGTGTCTCTAAAAAGTCCCATTTACTCTGCATTTCCTGTCACTGTAGCATATTTATTTATTTTTTTGCAGTAAAGTAGAAACAAAAGTGAATATACTCTTTTGAGAATTGAGTCATGTGGAGCCCGAGCAGCTCTCTGCAAGTGTTGGTCAATCACTTTGGTTGAGATTGAACTGTTCAAGGGGTCAACCATCGGATCAACTGTTTCCATCCCATATAGATGTTTTTTTTCTACTCTCCCCCTCTGGGTCCAACGAAAATATCCCACATACAAACACTCTTGGTGAGTTACATATTTGTTTAGATTCCTTTGTCGGAACTGCAAGCGTTTGCGATTGACCCTGTTCTCCGTGAGAACCCTGCACCCCCTCTATGTCACTGCATGGTCTGCTCCTCGTGTGGTTTGACTGGTATGTTCCAGTCACGCTGAGGCGATGGGAAAATGGCGCGTAGATGGGTAGATGGTTACCTCCTGCAGATTAACTACGTGTGAGGAAAGCTCAGCCACCGTCATGTCCCTGCATTCCAGACCTGGGAGGATTGTCTGACGTCCAACCAACCGGAAAGATTGTTATCCCTTTTCCTTTGCGATGTCGAGTCAATCACGTTTGACCCTTCAGCGCTGCGGAGGAATGTATAGCTGGGACAAAAAGAGGACAACCACACACAGATTGTTTTGTTCAATTTTATTGAAAAATCAACACATCATTTCAGAACCACACAATTCCAACATATTCATTGAGGAAATGACCAACAGGGCAACACAATGGCGCAGAAAGGCTGACAGGTGAACACGAACTCAGCGTGAGATGTTGCCACCTCTTCCATTGCAACCTCAGCTCGTGCAGGGAAACATTTCAGTGCAGCGCAGACTGGTGTGAAAGAACAAACGAGCTTGCGCAAAGATCTCTTCACTTTAAACATTAAAGATACTGCAGGAAAACAAAGGGGGAGTCAGTGCCGAACCAACACTGGCATAAATAAAGTTGTAAAGCAAAAGAGATCATACTTAATGTAAGCATGCCACAAGCATGTCTGCCATCTTTGTGGCCATCTCATCTGTGGTATAGAGTATTTGTGGTTTCGTTAAATTCAAGTGGACTTAAGACAGTGACCTTATTGTTGCCGACGTGGAAAAGGTCAAAAGACAGTACGTCTACTGGAATGTGGCCATGAGGTAACAGTCACCCCATAGTAAACACATTATTTCACAAATCTTCCCGACGCATCGGATGATGTTGACATTACAGCTCATCGCGAATCTTGTCCCCGTTTGGTCGGACCACCCGGCCGATGTACAGGATGGAGTTGGTCTTGTTGTCCTTCACCAGGAAGATGAAGGGGTGGTCGGCATAGAACAGTTTTGGGTTCCTCAGCTTATCGGAACCAAAGATGCTGCTGTCGAAGGGATTTCCTTCTACGCTCAGCTCCAGGGCGGAGGCGTGGAAGACGTTGGAGAGGTAGAGGTCCTTCTTTCCGGAGATGTTGGACAGGTCCGCCTTGGCTTTGTCCACAGCCTCGGTCAGCCCCAGTTGGGCCAAGTGTTTCTGGAGAAGACAGAGAAAATGGATTGGCTCAGCACAATGGTTCCATTCGATTTACTTGTGAGAGCGAGTCCAATCACCACTCGTCCTTCATTTACCTGCAGATTGTGGCTGACTTCCAGAGAGATTTTGGGAAGAGAGATGGCCACCGCTCTGTTCTCCAGCTTGCTGAGCCAAGTGTCCACCTGGCTCCTGGTCAGGAGTTTCTCCAGGCGGTCCAGGGGCTCCAGGTGGTAGGGCATGATCATGATCATGGAGGCCTGCTTCTGGCCCAGAGGCATGTCCAGTACAAAGAGGCGCTTTTCGGTGTCTTCGTAGAAGTCGTACAGACCTGTGACAAAAGCGTGAAGCCAATTTGGGAATTTGCAGTTTTTGCCGAGCCGGACAATTTGGAGCAGAGATGATGAAGAGACTCACCTGTGCGATGCATCATTTCAACTGCGACAGCTAATGAGCGGGTGACCAGGAAGGTGCGCTTGTCCACCATTTTCTCATGGAACTTCTCGTCCCAGTGAGCTGTGGGTCAGGTAGAAGAAGACTCTTTTCACACGTCTGCTTTCTGCCATGATCAGGAACCGTGAAAACCCGGAATTCAAGAGATCCTTTATACTCACGCTTGAAGAACATGGCGTTGACAATCATGGCTCCGTCTGGGTTCTGCACATCCTTGGTGATCTCGGGAAGTTTTCCGCCCGTGGACTTTGCCGCCCATTCGTTGATGGAGTTCACAGCGCTCCGCTTGTCTCTGAAGTTTATTTTGGAGTGGTCGTAGTTGTAGTGCTTCTTGCTGCTCTTCACGAAATCATCAGCAAAGGAGACGGAGCTGGGGCCGTAGAGGCGGTTGTTGATTGTCCAGGTGGTGTTGCGCGTCTTGGCGTTGCTCACCTGGGATGGAGTGACAGATGCCGCGTGAGACTCTAACTCTGGGGTAGGATTGAAAGGGATTGCAAGGTTTTATGCGTCCTTTACCTCCGAGAGCAGCTCAGAAAGTCCCGAGTGCAGATGCTCGTCCTTGAGTTGGTCGGCGCTGAGGACGGTTTTGACCTGCGAGGCAGTTGCGTCCTTTCCACCAAGGGCCACCATTCCCAGAGAGGAGGCCACCACCACGGGGGAGATGAGGATGTTCTCTGCGTCCTTCTCCTTTGCCATGTTGTGGTAAAGGCTACAAAAAGAAATTTGGTTTTTAGTGCATACAGGAAACCGTAGCTTTGGATTCTGGAGATGACTTTTGTCCTATCGACGCACCTGAAAGCCAGGTTGGCGCTGTTGTCGGCCAGTGTGATGGCATGGCTGCTCAGCTTGGTGTCTTCTGCAGAGGCCACGAGGGCCAGCAAACAAAGAGCTGCGATGCTAGTCACCCACATCCTGTTTGTGTCCCGAAGCAGCTGTAGCAGCCTGCGAAGAAGGAACTAAGGAAGAAGACAGCGAGGAACGTCAGAACATTGGCGGAGTTGAGTGAAACGGAATGAGTAGGCAAAAAGTATGTAGTGAGTTGGCGCCAGAGGAGGCAGAGACTGTGATGTGAGCTGTGGTAGAGACAGGGCAGGGTTGACCCTGCCCACTCAGAGGCAGACATGTTCCTCGCCACGTCAGCAGCAGCAGCAGCAGCAGCAGCAGCAGCAGCAGCAGCAGCAGCAGCAGCAGCAGCTTGGGGCTGAGCTGCGGAGCCACTCCGTGCAGCTCTGTGCTGACGTGAGGCCGTAATCTGATGCCTCTGCTTTTGAACTGCGTTGTACGTGACGCAAACTCTTGCAAGTCTGCCCTGCAGGAGTTTGTACGGCTTTGAAACACTCTGAAACATCGACTGCATGGTCTTACTTCGGACTCTAATCGATCGAATGCTCAAATCTGTCAAAGAACTGGATTCATCAGACTGAGAAGATACAGCTGCACCGAGTCGTCTCATCACATTTCTGACTTCCCTCTACCGCTCCAGATGCTCTGTCTCCCTGGGTGTATCGTTTGCATGGTTGTGTTGCAGCAGAAAAGACTTTTACATCATGTTAGGATACCTTGAGATGTTTTCATGTCTGCGATTTTCATTCTGAAAGACAAGAGGCGTATGTAGTGATCCACAGAGCAGGCAATATAACATTAGACAGGCTCTGATGGAAAATCTCTGCGTTGTCTGGTTTCTCCATCATCGGTTTGATTTCAAGACGAAGTCGTTACACAAGTTTGTCAACGCTTGTTCGAAACCAGACAAGCAAGCTGGGTCTCATTGGACGATTGAGACCCAGACAGAAGTTCCATCCAATCAGCTGTGCCACAGTAGAGCAGCACTGATTTCTGGGTGGACAGATCCTAAGTAAAGAGACGTGTCCATAATAAGTGAGAGAGCGAGAATCTGCGTAACCGTGGAACTTTGCTTCAGTGATTTTGCACGGTAGCGTTTTGAATGCAGTGACATGCAGGAGGTCAAGTTACGTGCGAATCATCATGACAGGATTAGTTCTTCCAAGTTTCTTTCTTTGCAAATCAGGTCAAATCTGTACTGTGGAGTTTGTCGGTCAGACAACCAGAGAAATAACAGTCGATTTTAAACTGGTTAAAAATGGTAAAAGCACTGAAACCTGAAGCCATGAAAAACAACAACCCCCCCCCCCAAAGCAGCCCATTCATCGGTCACATTCCTCCCTGCAACCGTTAACTGGCATTCCTTACCTTGCACAGATTCAGCCTGGGTGTCTCCTCTGAGCTGTGTCCTGAGAGTGAAAACTTCCAGAGACTCTCTGCTCTATATAGCATGTGAGAGAGAAGCTTCTAGAAGTGGGACTGTTATATTCAAATGAGGGGGGCTGTGTTTTCCTCAGGAAGTTGGGAGCTGGGTGCCACTGGCTGGGACCTCCCAAAGCCTGCAGCAAAGGAAACGCCCGCTGCTGGTCTGGGGTCAGCTTTGAGTCTCGGTGTCCAACCAGGAGCAGCGGAGCGAAGCTGACTGTGGGTCAGTTCTGGTGTGTGAGAGTAAAGCTGAGCCTCCAGGTCCCGGTGCTGTTCGCTGACTCAATCTCCAACAATGGTTTCATCACACAGATAAAACTGAGGCTGCACTTTAAGATGTAAGACTTTGTACGATTTGGTGACATCTAGTGTTGAAGTTGCGTGCCCCACCCATCACCTCACCCTCACCCTTCCGAGCATAACCGACTTCAGCTGTCCTTAAAACTCCAAAGATGTTTCGAACGTCCACTTTTACGATTGTAATAACATGGCGGCCCCCGAGAGTGGACCCGCTCCTGGTAAAAAATGGGTCATGAAAAAGCAAATCATACATAGACGTGATTATACATTTGTAAAATGTCTTTAGAATTGTTTGTGTAATTCTATCTCTACAGATAGAAGTGACAAAAATGGACCAAAATCGTACACACTGCACCTTTAATATATTATATAACTGAATAATTCTTGCGCAGAAGGAGACAGATGAAGTGACTCGACCATGATGTGTTTTCAGCTGCGGAAACGTGTGAGACAGAAGTGTGAGTCTCTCCGGCGCCTCCAGAGACTCTGAGACGATTTCCTTGATTCGACCTCATCTGGTTTTAAATCTAAACATCGACAACTTCATTTTGCGGTCATTTTTTTTTTTTTTTTCAGATATTGTAATATTGCATGGAAGTTTCAGGATCTCAGGCCCAGCCCCTGTCTCCACCCCTATTTCCCCTCCACCCCCACCCCTCCACCCCCACCCCCCCCACCCCCACAGTGCCACGTCTGTGCAACTCGGCTGCAGATCGCGGGGTGGGGGAAGGATGGGGGGGGGGGGGGGGGGGGGTGCTGTTAAAGGGATGACGACTGTCGTAAAACAGAAGCAAAAAAGATCTAGCTCAGTTGGTGATGCAATCGTTTGAATAGAATTCATTTGGGGCAAATAGAGGCAAAAGTATGTAAACCCACTATGTTTCCCATCGTGCTCTGTAAGTAGTTTTCACTGCTCTTTAACATGTGCTTTGCATTTCTAGAAAATTGCTCTGCAGTTCTTGTATTCTACCGACCTTCTTGTGATTTTGACAGAGTTCTATGTCAAAGTGACTTCAGTGCTTAATAGATCACTTGGATATTTAACATGTTGTGTACTTGGATCTGTTTCGTCTGATATAACTCTATGTTTACCTCAAGGATTAGGGAGAAACAACATTTCAGTCCTGTCTATACCTCTTGAGAACATCTCATTTAAACATGTCATATACACATATATTGTATTAAATGGTGTCAATGATGACTAGAGTGACAATAATAATTCAATCATGACGCGGACTCCAGGCGTTAATGTGCCAGAATCAAAAAAACACAGAGACAAGATTGTAGATCATTGAACCCCCGAGGAATTCCATCGATCTCTTAATCCCTCAGACCCCTCCTCTTTTTACGGCCTCTCGACAAACTGTCCCGACATGCCGGCCCGTGGCCTCGGTGCCGATGAGAGTTTGAGGAAACACATCCTCAGTCCAAAATCAGTCACTGCCATGAGTTCTTTGAGAAGCCTTTAAATGATGTGCCATGCGGGGGAGTTGTGTGATTCTGCCACAGCTCGTGTTTGCAGCCCCACCCCTGCTGTGAGGGGGGGTGTTGGTCATTCAGCGAGCCCCGGGAGCCACAGTTGGCAGTCAAATTCCTTGGCGTGTCTACAGAGGGGGGGGATTCCAGGGTCAAACAAGTCTGAGCGAAGCACCTGGAACACTTCATCTTCATCTACACGTGAAGGCAGCCAGTTAAGAAAGGGAAGTGGAAGCTCACGGGCGGGAAACCTGAGTGATGATAAGCGAGAAAAGAAGCGTGTACAGTATATTCTATAGAGTTCACCCACGGCGGTGAGATTCCATTGCTATATTTGCTTTATAGAAAACCCTCATTATACCAGGGCTCGAATCTTACATTCTAAACCATAAGTACAGAATGTACCATGTGTCCGGCTGCACCGTTCTTATACACCACCACAGACAAAAGGGGAGGAGCTACTCATGCACGCGAAGATGAGAAGTTGGGCTGAAACAAATAAAGTTCAGCTCCTTCGTCCAAACATCTGTGTTAATTCTACTAACAACACATTACTGCCACTGTCAAAACACGTCCCCCTGATCCCTCCCATATGTTTTAGTGAGGGGCTCCTCTCTCACTCGTGGCCTTTATGGCCAATGTTGTTTAGGCTTTTCGAACGATTTAGAGTGAAAGAGTGTCAAAGAGTGTAAACTCAGACAGGAAGGACGATGACATAAATATTTACTAGAATGCAACGCATAGATAATGTATCTGTATATCTTACTATGCTCTATCGCCCGTAGCGACGACCAGGACGTCACATTAATAAACGTTGGACACAAACTCTGCAGAACACGGCCGGATCTCCTCTTTCAGTGGGATTCAATATATGACCCGGTTTCAGGGTGTGGTTTAATATTCCATCTGTACAGTTGATGCTGTATCAGGAGCGACAGTTAGTTGTGTGGACACTTTGCACGGCCTCATTGTGCCTGATGTGTTTGACATTGTTTCTCTTCGAAATGTGAGCATTCACGAAGCTCAAGGATGTGCTATGGGTTCGCACGAGTTGCTCAAGGGCACACCTGATCTGTTTTGTCTGGGAACTCTTAGGCCCACGATTCTCTGTCTGAGGCTTCAGTCGCATCCCCAGGGTCAGATTCGTGTCCACGGAGGAGGGACGGCAGAGCCGAGTCACACCGGGGAGCTCCTGCATTCATGAGCCACCAGAACAAAAGGTGAGAGTTCACACCCTTGTGGGGATCCTGTGGACAAAGGTGTGATACGTGAGAGACAGCAGGTAAATAAAACATTCTGCTTCGGTTTGTTAAGAAGTCTGATCTGTGAAAACACAGCTGCTGCTGCTGCTGCTGCTGCTGCTGCTGCTGCTGCTGCTGCTGCTGCTGCTGCTGCTGCTGGGGCAGATCAAATGAAAAGTCCACTTGAGGCTTTTCCAAATGCTCACTGTCAATGAAATGTCACCACTGCAGGAGATGTTCTCGCTTGTAACAAAGAGAATTCTGGAATAGCTATGCACGTACAGTGAAAAGTGAAAATCGAAAAATTATTCCCTCTGATTTAAGCACTGCAGTTATGTGATAGCAAGTCAGTTGTTGTAATGTGGACTTTTAACCACTAGATGGGGCAATACGTAACCAAATTACTGAACCCCACTAACCCAAAGGCAGATTCTCAAAAGAGTATCCAGAACTGATGTTTTTAAATACATAATACATGCATTGATACTGTCATAGTCATCAAATGTGGAGATTCAGAATAAGTAGGAGGAGCCCTGTCATGAGTACTTTCATCTCGTGCCGGTCATCAGTATATTTGTCTCCTTTCAACATAATCGAAAGTTTCAGTTCAAGCGTTCACGAGTTCAGTGCAGTCGACCTGCAGTCGATGAACAACCACTTAAAATGAATCGTAATATAAAGCCAAAGCTGTTTCCACCCCTTCCCAGAAACGACGGAGGCCTCTGAAGACCCTGCAGCCATGCGGGGTCAGACTGAGCCTTTAAGTTGGCATTCACATCATCCCAGTCCAGCGCCTCTCTGAACGCCACATTCTGTCGGCCACGCGACTCTTCCCCCCCAGCCCCGGCTGCGTCATGTGACGCCACCAGGAGACCCCCTACCGAGCGAGACCTCCGCCTTCCTGCCTGTGGACGTTGGCATTTGAAAATGGACAGAGTTCAAAACAAAGCTCAGCAGCCGGAGAGTCTTGTGAATGCCAATCCGTGGAGAGAGTAGCAGGGATGTGCCACGTATCAAACAGAGATATGCCACAGGAGGTCTCCCCGGGCGGAACATTCCCCTGGTTTTCCCTCCTGTGGATGTGCATGCATGGAGAGACAATGTCAATGAGAGAGAGAGAGAGAGAGAGAGAGAGAGAGAGAGAGAGAGAGAGAGAGAGTGTCTTTGAGTGGCTTCATGTAATGTCAACATCTGCTCGACACAAATGTAGGGGCCGTGTACGATAGCACGCTTCCAACATCCTCTCCATCACAACGATGCTCACGCATGAACGACATTGTTTCCCCGGCGACGGATCATCCACCACCGCCAATTAAAAGGAGGCTCGTCTTTAAAACTCTTTAGACGCGGTGTGAGTCATTCCACGTGCACCAGAGACCTGCTGACCCGCTGACATCATCCATGATGATCATCGGGGCCACACAGGGTTATTTATATATCTGTGACTTTGGTGCTGAACAGCAGCCTGCGGTCGTATGAGCAAACAATGCAACTCACAGATGAACAACAAACCAAATGTATCCCCGAGTGATGGGTCTAATACTGCAAATGCACCTTAACGTAGCGACCTAGCATAGCAGCTGATGGGAAAACAAAGCACTTCATCCTTCAAAATAAAAGACCCTCAGATATCACCGACTGACTCCATGAGACTGATCTAATTCCGGTTGAATTAAACCATTAAAATTATTTTTTCTTTTTTCTACACAGTTGTCTGCTGTCTCTTTTACATGTGACACAGAGCTCCCTTGAAGAGAGATTCAATAACATATGTGCAATTCACCAAAACCAAATACACACAGGCTGTTTAACTCATGTGGCAGAATTCAAATCATTTGAAATGTAAAATATCATCTTATTTTTCAACAGCATCTTTTACTATGCATTTATCTACTTGTTCAGATGCCTGGATTCAAGTGGCATTAGAAGATGTCAGTATTTAAAGTGAATAACAATCACATGTTTACATTGTGTGAAAAGTAAGACTTAATGAGAACTTGTAGGATGACCCACTCACATATTTACTCCCTTTGGTTCGATACATAGATATATTTACATTTTAAACAATTGGAAAAACACATTAACATTTCCAGTAATTCTGTAAAATAACACGATGAAACCTAATTTCTCCTTAATTGAACATAACAGGCCTCTGTGGACCTGTTCAGATCACGGTTGTATTGTGTTGCATTCAGAGCTTACTGGGATTTTTCACACTCCATAGAGACACAGAAAGATACGTTTCTTGGCTAGGAAACATTTCTGTTAAAAACATTTTAAGAATACAAAAAAATTAAAGTGCAATTGAGACAAGAAAAAAAACATGGTTCAGTTTTTATTCAGTCCTGATTCCTGAAAACAGCGGATACGTTGAGTGATACAGATACAGTGCAAATGAACGACATGGCCCTGAAGGCACCTCCCTCTCTCTCTCTCTCTCTCTCTCTCTCTCTCTCTCTCTCTCTCTCTCTCTCTCTCTCTCTCTCTCTCTCTCTACAGGAGGTAAATAGACACAGACCTTCGCTCACTCTCTTACCCCACCCACTGCGAAGTGACTGTGCTCGCCGTGTGTGTCCACGCTGCTGCTGCTGCCACCACACACACAGGCACACACACACACACACACACACACACTCACACACACACACATACATTTAAACTTGAAGACACGCGTCCACCCTCAGCAGCACGGACACGGGACGGGCCGTGGAGACATGACACGGGACGTCTTTTAACCGACCGCCGGCTCTTTTCCCTCCTCTATTGTTGTCGGTGAAAAACTTTCGCCGTGTCAGCAGCTCTGTTGTAGCTCACCGGCGAACCGCTCACCTCCAGCCGCCTCCCGCCCGGGCTGTCCCCGTTTGACTCTCCGGTGGCCGCGGACGAAGTCACAGAGGAGCCGTGGACTCGAGCCGGAGCCGGAGAGACGAGGCAGCAGAGCCGCAGCCAGGTGAGCGAGCAGCGGCCATACCTGCTGTTTGAGCGGGTTCGGTCACATTTTCTATCAACTTTCTGACCTTTTTCACGACATTGTTAAATATTTCTGTTTCCTGTTTACGTTAATTTGCCAGGTGTGACGTTGCAAACGCAGCTTTAGCTAGACCGAGTCTTACTTTTGGCATTCTACATAATGTGATTAGTCGAGAACCCCGCTGTGTTGTGTATTATCAAACGCCCAAGGAATTCATCAACAGCTTAAAGGTGCAGTGTGTAAGATTTTGGAAATTTTGTCGCCTGGAAATATTAGGAAACAATTACATATTGACATTTAATGGCAAAATGTAATATACATATTACATTAATGTACATTTACATGAGCGGCCGCCATGTTTTTACAGTAGCCCAGATTGGACATACTAAAGCTCTTTTGAGTTTGAATGACAACTGAAGTCGACCGTAAATTCTCCTTGCATGCTCAGAGGGTTGAGGGTGAGATGATGGATACAACATGCAACTTCACCATACGTCACCAAATCTTACATACTGCACCTTTAAATTATGGTCACAATTGCAATAATCCCTCACCTCACCTCTCTCATCCAATCGTGTCGGAGAACCCATGGTAGACCTCAGTTGCCAATAAAGTTCAGAGGATGTTTAGTATGTCTGCTCTTGGCTACTGTAAAAACATGGCAGCCCCCCACAGAGAGGACCCGCTCCTGATGTAAATATACATTAAAGGGCTCATTGTGGAGTAATACACATTTTTTTAAATCTACTTACATAATAGACATGAATTGACCAAAATCTTACACACTGCACCTTTAATGTGCATTGAGTTAAACTTTCATTTTAATATTTACCCCATTAGGAGTTCCCTCATGGACTCATTCAATCAGCTGCATCCTCTGTTTGTATCTGCGCCTAAATAATGAATGAAAGGCAACGCTGCATAATACACACAGAGCTGCTGCAGAGACAGATCCTTAGGTTCATCAATTCAGAACTTTTACTCCTATACCCCAAAGTAATTTTCCATTCTCACACATGTTTCATGACTCCATTATTTTAATTTGAGCCTGATGGTCGTGTGGATGTTCCTGATGTACGATCAAAATCACCAAAATCTTACACCATTGACCTTTAATTCTTTTTACTGTTGTGTTACAAAATGAATTTTATTTGAAGGTTGAGTAAACAGAATAGTGGAGATAATTTACAATAATAAAAGTATAATATTTTTGTTAAAATGCTAATCATTATACTTCAGCTTCCCTGAGGATCCACTCTGTCCATCTCATCCCTCTTTCCTGTTCATAACACTTCCCCATCTGCCATTCCTACACCTCTAGTAAAGATGTCTGACACCTATTTTTTTGTTGGTTCTGAGCTCCAGATGACATTTGTTTACATCCCACAGGTATGTAAATAAGTCGTTTGAAAGAAATCAGAACGTGTTGACTTTAAGCTTTAATAAAAGCTATGGGGCCTGGACTGAAATAGACTGCCGAGCGTGCCTGTTTTTTATCACTTTTTTACAACATCCGTAGGCTTGTGCTTTGTGGCACACTAAATATTGTTTTTACTGGCTGCAAGCTTCTGGCTATTCAGCACTGTTGTCTGATTGTCTCTGTATGTTATGATGTGTTTGAAGAGCAAATGAAGATGTTAAGTCACAAAGCAACAGAAAATAACAAAACTCAACTCTCTCTGTCTCCATTTTCTTCCATTTGAAACTATATTCGTCCACCGTATTGATACCTTTTCTAAGTAAATACCATTGTCATGTGATTTGTCATTATGATTTATTCAGTGTCTGCTCATGTGTTTATAATTTGCCCAGACCGTGAGATTAAAACCCCCAGTATTTACATAGTTGCTCCCGTTTTAGCTGCAGGACTTTAAGTGAATGATACTATATTTGACATTTCTAGGTTGCCTTAAAGAATTCTGACATCTCATGAATTTGTGGAGTGGAGTGGGTTGTGGGTAGGTTTGACATGTGCGGACATATTGAATGGCAGTCTCAACTGGGGGTCTGCATACTGTCTTGCAG
>JAFBJT010009524.1:32468-51416 GCA_016785325.1 Chascanopsetta lugubris | reverse complement strand
ACCGTGTCTGTGTGGTATTTTGAAACGCTGCAATCACCATCAGTCTTCATCATCAGATTCATTCAGATAACTGCATATTTACAGTAAACAATTTTCTTGGGACTCTGTAGTTACAAACCTCTCTTTCATGCCAGTGGTGGTGTTAGTATGTGCGTGCTCCTCCAAATCTAGACCACATTTCCATGAACTCACTTGGCTCTGGACACAAAGGACGTGTGTTGCCATTTATGGTCATTCCTCCATATTTTTGTTTTCTTTGTGTCAGTTTTTCCGGTTAGTTGGATCAAAGCAACGTCACAACAAAAGCTCACGTGGCTGGACGTGACTGTGCAGTTTTCAAGTTTTGGTAGTTTTATTAAAACGTGTTTTTAAAATCTTTTTATAAAAAGTAGGAATGACTTGTGTTCAGATCAGCCAATGTACATAATAAACTGGCTGTGTCTCCTTTCTTTCAGATATACATTGAATGTACTGGAAGGACTGGGTGAGGGACAGAAAGTAAATGACGACGTCATCGTGAAGTGGGTGAATCAGACTCTGAAAGATGCTGGAAGATCCACTAAGATTTCAAGCTTCAAGGTGAAGACGTTTTATAGTTTTAGACCTATACGTGTAGATTAGATTCAAATGTTTTATGTAGAATTGATAGTCCATTGAAATGTGTCAATAAGGTTGAGTGGCTCATTTAACACCCTGCACCTGACCTTCTAAAAGCTTGCGGCAGAACCTGTGGTAGCTCTGAACTTGCATAGCCTGCGTGGAACAATGCATAGATCATACATATACAAGATTTACTTTAATATAAACAAACAAACAACAATTCAGATAAATGTACACTCGTACAATGACCGGATATTTTTTTCATATTGCATTTCTGACAACAGAATCTCACACAGTAGACCTTTAATATTTGTACACGGCATTTTTCTGTTGTTGAATCGTTTCTTTTCAAACACATGATTTTTATAATAATCTAGAGCTTATGTGAAAAAAGTAGGTTGTATTCTCGGGTATACACATTATGTAAAATTCGAACTGTAACTTTGGGGTTTGTATCATTTATGTACAGGCTACAGCTGTTATACAGACCAAGAGGCAGAAAGTCTCTGATTGGTCAGGTTTTTAATGATTGATGGGCATCAGATTCTTATCCCATGTACGTTGTGCTGACCAGGACAAGGAGATCAGCAGCAGCTTGGCAGTACTGGAAGTGATCGAGGCCATCCAGCCCAGCAGCGTGAACTTCGACCTGATCAAAACCGGCTCCCTCTCTGAAGACGACAAGCTGGAAAACGCCAAGTACGACTTCCACGTCAAAACAAACGCCTGCTGTAAACAACGTTTTCTTTATCGTGATGATCTGTCTCCGTCCGTTCCCAGATATGCCATCTCCATGGCGAGGAAGATCGGAGCACGTGTCTACGCCCTCCCGGACGACCTGGTGGAGGTCAAACCTAAGATGGTGATGACGGTGTTCGCCTGCCTGATGGGTCGGGGGTTGAACCGGGTCTAAGGGACTGGGCGGGCGGGGGGGGTCACGGTCGATCGCTTAAAAAGCCATTTGAGTTTAAAAGCTTCCCCAAGTGAAGGAAACGAAAGAATGATTTTCTATTTGAAGAAGAGCGATGCAGTCTGACATGTGTCCTGCCCTCTTATGATTGACAGAAGGTGTTTACTGAAGAATAATGTGCTGTCCACTTTATTTAAAAATGGGTCCAAAAAATACTAAAAAAAATAATATTCCAGAAGACATGGGTTTCATGTTACAACGTTAAATAGTGTATACATTTTTTAAGCAAGTATTCATATTATCAGCTGCAAGGATGTTTACATATTTTTACTCAGACTGATAAAGTAAATTATGTCCTTGACTAAGAAACACACATTCCTTAGTTCCATGCTGATGAAAGAAATGCTAAAGAGAGAGAGAGAGAGAGAGAGGTGAGACATTTAGGTGCAGCACATGTCAAAAAACACCTAGATGCTCTCCCTCACTCAAGCGTGTCTTAATAACTGGCACTTATACATATCTACATACAGGGGCCTTAATAACCAGCCTGCTGTGCTGTCTGGATGCCTGTCCATTGGGAATATTTTGTGAGGTAAATGCTGTTTTTTGGGGTGTATTGTCTTTTCTTTTTTTGGTGGGGGGGGTCTGTTATGTCAGAGGAGGAGGAGGAGCAGGCTGACTCCTGGCTTCTGCTGTGCCTTCTGTTTGTCTCCAGTACCAACTTTGAGGTTTGTTTCCTTCCCCACTTTTCTTTTGTATCCAACATTAGCAAAAATATAAACGGCACGTTCATTCCAGGTAGCTTCATGATATTCGATGACAACGACCGAATTGTTTTCGGCCTCATGTTCATATCTACTCACAATTGCTTTAAATGCATCAATAAATATGACTTTTGAAAACTTCTTTTGTGTTTTGTCTTTTACAGTTTCAGGTAAAGACGACATCGGATATGAAATTATGAATCAAAGACGAAAGGCATTCGCCAATAGAGGAGCCTTTAAAGGTGCAGTGTGTAAGATATTGATCTTTTTTGTCACAAAACAATTACAGACTGACATTGTCATGAATTTATAGTCACCTAAAAGTTTATATTATTTTTCCATTACCCTTAATTGGGCCCATTAATCTATATTTACATGAGGAGGGGGGGGTCCTCTCTCTGGAGGCCGCCATGTTTTAACAGTAGAAAAAGTGGACACACTAAACATCGTTTGAGCTTTAATGACACCTGAAGTCTCCTGCATGCCCAGAAGGGTGAGGGTGAGGATACAACATGCAACCTCACCTCTATATGTCACCAAGTCTTACACACTGCACCTTTGAATTAAAACATTGCCATTTTTACTGGCATAAATTGAATGTTAGAATATACTCATACCAATATCCAGTATATTATCATATGAATACATCAATTGTTATGACCGTTATGCTGGAGTGAGCCCGTTGTATTTGTAATCCTACATACTGCACCTTTAAGTACCATTTCATGAATAATATATTTTTACTGCATTTTTGCCAATGAGTCTGACTGAGAGGAAATGTACCAGAACAATACTTTAATTTTTTCACAATCATAATTTGCTCTATTTGTAATGGTTATGGGGAAAACCTGACTTTTACTGTGTTTCAGTGAATCCTCTAATGACCATGTTCTCCTTCACAGTTCATCAACAATCGGGTTGTACATCAGGGGCTCGGTGTTTGTGGCAGATTGTAGTTCACTGTTCACTGGCCTGAGTCTCCGTCACTTCTAAAAGTCCACTGGGCTTCGTCTCTCATCAACCTCTCCGTCGTGTGAATTTCCGAGGATCTGATTAAAGCCGAGAGCTGCCAGATCTCAGAGAGATGGGGGGATGGAGGAGGAGGAGGAGGAGGAGTCAGCCTCTCCTGAGGACTCTGTTAGAGAGAGAGCGCAGTCACCAACACATCAGAGAATTCATGTTCTCAGATACTACATGCCTGAAATCTGTCTGTGAGCGACAAACTGGAAAACGAGTAACAACACAACGCTGGATGTTAAATTACTATCTGAACAAGTGAATAGAGAATAGAATAGAATCAAACTTTATTCATCCCCGTTGGAGGAATTGTGGCCATGTCACCTCCAGACTTCAATTTCACTTAAGAATATCAGCTGAACAGGCTGAGGAGGTGTTTCCCTCAAACAGGATAATCTATAGTTATCTATA
Organism: Chascanopsetta lugubris; assembly: GCA_016785325.1. NCBI lineage: Eukaryota > Metazoa > Chordata > Actinopteri > Pleuronectiformes > Bothidae > Chascanopsetta > Chascanopsetta lugubris. The sequence continues at coordinate 47,714 of JAFBJT010009524.1, read as the reverse complement.
GTAGTAGAGTCGTAAAGTAGTATAATTTAATCTATAGGATAGTCTTTGCCTCATTAAGATGAAGAACGTTTGCATTCGTCCACGCTTTAACATCACTCCGGCAGTTGAAAAACACCTGCTTTGGGTCCTTGCCTGGAGACCTTAAAGGCAGGCAAACCTGGAAAATCATCAGCGAAGCGCTGAAAGGAAATTTGATGTTTTTGAGCGACACCACCAAGGGGCAACACGTACAAGAGGAAAAGAATAGGGCCTAGGACGGAGCCTTGAGGGACTCCACAGGTCAGAGGGGCTGCGTCAGAAGAAAAGTGAGCTAACCGCACAGAAAAACTCTGATCTGTCAGACGGGACCTGACCCAGCAGAGGGCAGAGCCAGTGATGCCAACGTACTGCTCTAGACGCTGTAAGAGGATTGCACCATCCACAGTGTCAGAGGCGGCTGACAAACCGAAAAGGATCAGGACGGCAGGACGACCTGAGTCAGCAGCTGAGATCAAATCATTCCGAACCTTCAGCAGGGCCGTTTCAGCGCCGTGTCTGGGTTCGAAGGCAGGCTGAATTTTTTCATGGATGTTGTGCTCAGCCAAGAATGAACGTAGCTGGGTAAACACTGCTCTTTGTAATACCCTGGACGAAAAGGGGAGCTGAGAAATGGGCCTAAAATTAGAAAAGGAGGAGTGATCGGGATGTTTCTTTTTGATGAAGGGTTTTACCACGGCACGTTTAAAGGCCGTAGGGACACAGCCGGAGCCGAGACTGGTGTTGATCGGCATCAGAACACTAGCTCCGACTGAGTCAAAGACCTCTCTGAGGAGACGGGGGGGGGGGGGGGGTGGCCGACATCAGAGAGCTGGGTGAGGGTCAGAGGCCCAAAGCGGTGGAGGGCAGGGAAGGAGCGGGGTCATTGTAAAACGTTGTTAGAGAGAGTGGGCGTCGACTCGACCGGGGTTGATAAGAGAGCTGAGGACATTGGACAAGACCTGAGGCTTACGGCTGTTACTAGTGACTAAGCTTTGACAGCTCCTCTCAGAGTCAGACAGGAAGCCATGAAGAATTGAACGGGATACAATGAGTTTGTCTTATATCCACAAAATATGAACAAGAACAAAAAAATAACGCACATATTTCCACATTATCGCGATCGATATTTTTAAGCACAGCAGAAGGAAACTAAATTGTATTTTCTTATATAGGAAATCTACAAAAACTAAGTAAAGGTGATGCTGCTGGAAAAAGAGGCCTCACATATTCATTCAGTCCTCTTGTCTCTGTCACAGTAAAGTACGTAAAGGCCAATAAATGATGTAAACATCACATATGATATTGAAGTTTATGGTTTATGAAGATGAATTCAGGCTGAATAGCAGCCTGTGTGTGTTTGCTTTGTACTGTTATGCCTCTGCTCTCCTGTGTGTGTGTGTGTGTGTGTGTGTGAGGGTGAGGGAGAGAGAGAGAGAGAGAGAGAGAGAGGGAGAGAGCGCGAGCTGCACAGTAAGAGGCTCCATCAAGAGGTCGTCCCAGAAGACCTCAGCCTCTCAGACGGTCTCAGGTTCCCCCGTCCTGCCTCCTCCATCTGAGGCTCAGGTGTTTGTGACTGAGCCGAGGAGACACAGACGGACAGGGACGGTTCAGGAGGAGACTCGCCCAGAATGGAGCCTGTGATTTCCACTCTGAGCACATCCAGGGAGGATGGACGGGCCCGGACAGATCTGCTGCGGGTGTGTCTGTGTTTGTGAGGGGAAGTGAGCGCTTCATCTGGATGTAACTCAGGAAATTAAAGGTAAGACGGCAGATACTGAAGTACTTTTCTATTTCTTTGGTCCGCTCTGAAGCATGGATTTAAATTCTGCACACACAACCTTTACTCAGGTTAAATGTCAATGTACAGAAATGACATATTTGTGGAGATATGAATCAGAATTAGGGTTCAATTTCATGTAAGTGAATAGAGGCAGAAGACGGAAATGAACAAATACCTTGTGAGAACATTTTTACATAAAATACACAGCAACTAAACAAACAGTGTGGTTCGATTTTATATGTATTTGTGATGTAAAAGTAAAGAAACAAAGTCTGTTCATCTATTTTATTATGAAAAATATTTTTGTTCCATCATTTCCTGTAAACCTCAATAGAGAAAAGGTGAATTAATGACCTGAAAAAGCAGTTTTTAATTTTTTTCAAAATAAAAGCAAATTTTTTGTTCATTCTTTGATTTGTTGGTTTAATTTAAACCACTTTTATTATCTTTAATTCAATATAAATTAATTATTTACAACTCAACACTTTACAGTGTGTTGTGAGCACTGTGACATAACAAGGTTCACACTTTCTTTAAAATGATGAATCTGATCTAAATAAATAGAAGATGCCTCAGTTGGGGCTCTCACAGCATCAGATAGTATATAAAAAGGTCTGTTATGTTGTAATTGGTAGGATTTCAATGTAAATCACCATTATTATAGTAACTCTCTTTGAGGCCCTCATTGAACGTACTGTATATACCCTGGTATCCTAAGTGACGCGGCCCCTGAGGGACGGCAGCTGATTGGCTCACTGAGCAGAGCCCGGGGCCCCACTGCGTGTGTGTGTTTTCCTTAATGATCCACCAATTAGCCACACAGAGTGGTAACAGTGGTGTAAGCGCCTCATCACCTGTCTGGCCTGAAGGGTGGGGGAGGTGGAGGGGAACGGGGGGGGGGGGCTTGCTGGGATAAGAGGAGGATTGTGGGTAAACCTCCATCCCCCTGTTCGCTATGAATCAGCTGCATGTACAGTAACTCTGTGTGTCTTGCACAGTTGCTTCAGTCGCCACAGCAACCACCTGCTGCGACAGTCCCAGTCGTCCCCCCGCCCGTCGTTCCCCCCCCTCCCCGTCCCCGTCCCCTGGCTATAACCTGTCATACACACCATAAACACAGCGCCACTGTGTGTGAGACAAGTCCAACATGTTTGGAAAACACACAAACAACCTTTACCCCCGTGATTCTCAGCTGGTGAATCACCTTTCAAAGGTGGGCCGTGGACCCATTTTCAAAAAAAGGTAAAGGTGCAGTGAGAAAGATTTCGGTCAATTCCTGTTTTGTAGGGTTAGGATTGCAAAACAACTATATTCTGATATTCTTACGAATGCATAACCGCCTCAATTTATGACCTACTTTTCACATCACACTCAAATTAGCCCCTTTAATGTGTATTTACATTGGGAGTGGGTCCTTGATGGGGGTCGCCATGTTGTCACAATAGCCCAGAGTGGTTGTACTTAACATCTTTTGAGCTTTAATGACAACTGAGGGCCACCATAGGTTCTCCTGCATGCTCGAAATGGAGGGGTGAGGTGATAGATGCAAATTCACCAATAGATGTCAGCCAATCTTACACACTGCACCTTTTAAGAAAAAAAAAAAAAAAAAGTCCTGTGCTTTTATTTTGAAAGGGATTGTTGATGCCTTGTCCATTCCCACTCCTTAGCACTGTCCCCCAGGTCAGATGTGAAGATGACGGGTCAGGTGGCAGAGAGAGACCGCTCCCCCCACAACCTCTCAGTGAAGACCACCCTGGAGGAGGAGGTGGAGAGGGCAGAGAGCATCCTCAGCAGGTCCGTCGTCAGGTTCAGGTCTCAGCGCTTTGGATCAGGAGAAGTGTGGTGACACGCGTTGTTCTCTGCTTCGGTTCTCCAGGGTTCCATCGATCTGTGACGACACGTCCTCCGAGCTGCAGAGGGTCATTGGTCTCGACCCTCGCGGAGGCAGCTCCAGAAATTCTTTTCAGAGGAACGGAGCCATTTCACGGTAAACCTGTGGAAGTCGCATGAAGCCATTGCAGAGTCATTCTAGGGGAAAACGTTGCAAATAATTAAAGGTGCCGTGTGTAAGGGTTCAGTCATTTTTTTTTGTGTCACATTGAATTACAAAACAATTATATACTGACATGTGTAATCACCTCAATATATGCCCACCTTTTACATTACCCTACATCAAGAGAGGGTCCTCCCAAAGGGGGCTGCCATGCATTTACAATAGCCCACAGTGGATGTACTTAACATCTTTTGAGTTTTAATGACAACCAAAGGCAACCATAGGTACAACGGATACAATATGCAACATTGCCAGTAGATGTCACCAAATCGTACACACTGCACCTTTAAATATAATTTAATATATCAAATGTAAAATGTCAGAATGTCAGTCTCCGGTGAAGAAAGTGTGTGTGTGTGTGTGTGTGTGTGTGTGTGTGTGTGTGTGTGTGTGTGTGTGTGTGTGTGTGTGTGTGTGTGTGTGTGTGTGTGTGTGTGTCAGACTGGTGAGCCTGGTGGTGAGACTGAGAGAATGGGCACACAGGAGTCTGATGGAGGAGGAGCGGCCGGACTCCTTCCTGGAGCGTTTCCGTGGCCCCGAGCTGAGAGTGGCCCCGAGCCGCATCAGCAACACACAACCTGATGCCAACGGCAACAACACTAAGGGGATCTTTAGGTATTTGCACACTGAACCATCACTATGTAAAGTATACACTCATTATTGCGCCAAACAGAAAAACAGCAAAACGAATATGTTTAACATCACTCCAGGTAATAGACACGTCCCATTTGAATGAAAATTCTCTAATCCCCCATACGTATTATATGATGCATTTGTCTTGCAGTGAATGATTGTAATAAATGTATATGAATTTCTGCATACATTGGCAGTTATGTCTATGTTCCATGCCATGGAAAAAAATACACGAAAGAAAATAGAAAAATACACACAAAAAATAAAAATACACGAAAGGAAGACAAACGAAACACTTTCCCTCTTAAAGTTAAGTTGACTTGTTTTATCAGAACCAAACGACCCATCACACCTGCTGATCTAAAGAACTAGCAAACCCGTTACCATCACTCACTCTGATCTGGGTTTGACGTGGGATCGTTCTTGGATCCGTCCTCGCTGCTGGAAGACAGAGCACCACAGTGTGAGAGCACTCGTTTAAAAGTGCTGCCAGGAAAAATACTTGCCGTGGCCCTTATTTTCACCGAGGGGCCACGTCAGCATTATGGTTGCTCTCAAGGGCATATCGCAAAATAACTGTGCTCATATTTGATTGTTATCTATTCATCTCTTATTCATTTAAGTTACAAATATTACAAATGCATCTCCGTGCATGTGACACATAAAGAGTGGCATGTGCAATTCACTGGCGTTCATGAGCAACGTATGCTTTAGACTCATCTTCAGACTTTTGAGCTCTGACGGGCCACATACAATGGTCGCGTGGGCCACACGCTCCACACATGTGCTCCATTCCAAATATGCAGCATGTCTCTCTGCCTGCAGGAGAAAGTGGGATCTGTTCGTGGTGTCTCCGTCCGATAACGCCTACTACCGCTGGTTATTTGTCATCGCCATCGCTGTGCTCTACAACTGGTTCCTGGTCGTGGCTCGGTAATAACGCCTCAGTGAGAGCGCGATCTGCTCCAGAGAGCGCGCTGATGTCCTGCCTGCTCCCTCAGCCCTGAGCGCTGACTCATGTCCCTGTCTGACCCACAGGGCTTGTTATGATGAGCTACAGGTGGACAACTACATCTGCTGGCTGGTGCTGGACTACCTCTCCGACGCTTTGTACCTCATGGACTCATGCGTCCGACTGCGCACAGGTAGTCCGCCCCTTTGAGATGCAGTTGAATACTAGAGAATGAAAGGTACAGTGTGTAGGATCCGGTGACATCTGATGGTGAAGTTGCGTGCTTGAATAGCTTTCATCCCGTGCACCCAAGCATGTAGAAGCCTTCAGTCATCACTTTTTCATAACAAAAGGTTTTTTTTTGTTTGTCCTTTTTGGGCTACTGTAAAACAAATGGCAGCCTCAATAGAGAGAATCCATTCCTCTACATATGAATTTAAATATATATATATATAGATGAATATAATGGGTTCCTTCCGTGGTCATGAAAATAACGATTTGTGTATTCAGAGGACTGTAAACTCATAAAGCAACACTATATAACTAACGTATTGCGATTGTAAGAAAATCACAAACGGCAGCTTTAAACACTGTCATTTGGTTCTCTGCGCATATCAAAGTGCTTTAATGATTGTTTTTGTTTTTTTTTAACGTCAGAACACGATAGCAAACCCAGATATCAGACTGACTGCCTGCTCTGCTGGTCTCCACCCAGGGTTCCTGGAACAAGGTCTGCTGGTGAAGGACCACGCCAAGCTGAGGGACAGCTACGTCCGGACCTTGCAGTTCAAACTGGACGTGCTGTCCATCCTGCCCACCGACCTGGCCTACGTCGCCACGGGCATCCACACGCCGCAGCTCCGGTTCAACCGTCTGCTGCGCTTCCCGCGGATGTTCGAGTTCTTCGATCGGACCGAGACGCGAACCAACTACCCCAACATCTTCCGCATCTGCAACTTGGTGCTCTACATCCTGGTCATCATTCACTGGAACGCCTGCATCTACTACGCCATATCCAAGTCTTTGGGGTTTGGCTCAGACACCTGGGTGTTTCCCAACAACTCCAAGCCAGAGTTTTCCTCCCTGACCCGGAGCTACGTGTACTGTCTCTACTGGTCCACTCTCACCCTCACCACCATCGGAGAGATGCCTGCGCCGGTGCGGGACGAGGAGTACCTCTTTGTGGTCTTTGACTTTCTGGTGGGGGTTCTGATCTTTGCCACGATTGTGGGAAACGTGGGCTCCATGATCTCCAACATGAACGCCACCCGCGCCGAGTTCCAAGCTCGGATCGACGCCATCAAACACTACATGCACTTCCGCAAGGTCAGCCGAGAACTGGAGACCCGTGTCATCAAGTGGTTCGACTACCTGTGGACCAACAAAAAAGCTGTGGACGAGCAGGAGGTGCTGAAGAACTTGCCCAACAAACTGCGGGCGGAGATCGCCATCAACGTCCACCTGGAGACCCTGAAGAAGGTTCGCATCTTTCAAGACTGCGAGGCAGGACTGCTGGTGGAGCTGGTGCTCAAGCTACGCCCGCAGGTCTTCAGCCCGGGGGACTACATCTGCAGGAAGGGGGACATCGGCAAGGAGATGTACATCATCAAGGAGGGCAAACTGGCAGTGGTGGCCGACGACGGGGTCACGCAGTACGCCCTCCTCACGTCGGGCAGCTGCTTCGGAGAGATCAGCATTCTCAACATAAAAGGCAGCAAGATGGGAAATCGACGGACCGCCAACATTCGCAGCTTGGGCTACTCCGATCTCTTCTGCCTCTCCAAGGACGACCTGATGGAGGCCGTGACGGAGTATCCGGACGCCAAGACGGTGCTGGAGGAGAGGGGCCGAGAGATCCTGATAAAGGAGGGTCTGCTGGACGAGGACGTGGAGAGCGTGGGGCTGCAGAAAGAGGACACCGAGGAGAAGGTGGAGAGGCTGGAATCCTCTCTGGACTCACTGCAGACGCGCTTTTCCCGTTTGCTCAACGAGTACACGCTGACCCAGCAGCGGCTGAAGCAGAGGATCACTCTGCTGGAGCGGCGGCTCAACCAAACGGACTGCGGCGCAACACTGGACGCAGAGACGGTGGACAACCCGACAGACCCTGTCCCCGTTGGGTCGCCGCATCAGAATAAGGTGCAAAGAGAGGGGCGGAGGAGTCCAACATCATAACAGTGACCGTCTCACGCGGGAGATTTGACACCTTTGGAGATATGGACGATATGAAATACCTCGTGATGCTCTTTGAGTGAGTCGATGTCCACATGTCAATAAACACGAGAAGGTCGCCGACAACACGGAAGCACCCGAGCAGATTTTTGAGTTCTTGAATTGGCCCGATCCAGGGTTGAAGGTGTGTTGAAGGTACAGTTTGTAGGATTCAGCAACATCTTGTGGTGAAGCTGTGTTCTGCAGCTGAATGCCCCTCACTACACCTTTCCCTTCCAGACATGAAGGAGAACCGCGGTCACTCGTTGGCCATCTTGCCTATGCCGAACTCCTCCTCCTTCCTGGTTCATCCAAAAACGAGGAGGCGTAACACAGACAGAGCTATGGGTGGGCCCGTGGTGCCGCGCCCCTTAACCGTGCACCATTTCAACTGTTGATGAAACACAAATAGGCGAGTCAGAAAAAAACGCGATCCAATTCAAAATGTGACTGATTGAGACCCAAACTGTAGTTTGTACCAGGCAACACATTTCATTCAAGTTGATGATTTGAACAACCTTTTGAGCCCCTTGAACTATTTTGTTGGGCTGCTGTAAAAACATTGCGCAACACGTCAGCCCCCGAGGTGAGAATTTGCTCGTACGCACCGATCCACCTTTTCAAACAACGGATCACCTTAACTTAAAACGTTCAGACTGAGCCTTTGCATTTCGTCTTTACAGTTGCTTGCAGTTTACTGATGGGGATGAAACAACAGCATGCGTTGAACAAAACACAGTTTTACGAATAATAAGCATTGAATCCTGAACGTTTGTCATCGGCTGTAATGTGAGTCGGTGGTAAACAGCGCGCGGTTCATTACATCAGCGGAGGGACTGGCTTCTCCCGACATGTTCTGTGCTCCAGCTCTGCACACCTCGCCTCACGCCGCCTCTCCAGGGACAGAGGTGCGAGGAGAGGTGGCAGACAGTGATTTACTCGGTTCACAAACACACAATTATTTTCCGGCGGCCCCATTTTCTCAGGTGAGATCTGACGATGGAGACTGAGCCTCGAGTTGAGCGGCTCAACTCGAGGTTCAGTCTCCATCGTAGAGTTGAGCCATCAATGGGCCGCGGATCTCGTGGGGTTTTCTCTGCCCTCAAATTTTCTTTTCCCCGTCTCGTTTATCAAAGTGACTTTTCCACTTTGTTTACCTTGAGCCACTCCCTCCGCTCTCCTCAATCCTTTTGGATTGAGGGACTGGGGATTTTCCAGTTATTCAGCCTCCACATTCCAGGATGCAAGTGAACCACATGAGCGGTGACGATAAGCGCAGCTGGAACAATGGCTCAGCGGCGGGGCTGGCGACGATAAAGAGGCAGGAGGTAATGAGTGCACACGCAGCCCTGCAGCGCCTGGCAGGAGGGATGAGGTTCCACGGACTAATCTCCAGTTACCTGCTGGAGGCTGATCACACATGTGCATCTAAGTATCACTTTAAAAAACAAAACAAAGACAGGCACAGTCTCAGAGTTTATACCATTCTACCTTTTGAGAAATCACTGAAGTCATGATTTTAATCGTTTGTTTTGTCTTTCAGCAGGATCGCGGCAGAATGACTCGGCTGATTTCCCTGTTCTCTTGTGGAAGGGTGGGACACGGCCCGGGGCACAACATACTTCGTTTTGGTTTCGGTCCAGTTTTTTTCAACAAACATTGTGAGATAAGGACTTTTTCAATGTGTACTCTCTCCTCTTGTATGAATTCTACAGATCTTCAGACAACTTATTCCACAGGTGACAGAGATAGAATCTTTAAGTGACGTTTGCTAAAGCTCTAATGAATCTCAGAATGTGTTAATTTACAGTATATCATAATTATAATTCAGATTTATTGTCACACTGCACATGCGGGGGGAATCACACAATGCCAAGGAAATTAAGTCTCTGCATTTAACCCATCCTGGCTCATCCCAGTAGGCAGCCATTTTTTCCCACGCCCAGGGACCAACTTCTTTGTAGCTGTCCGTGGTCAGGGCATGGCTTCGTAATGTTTTTTAGAGGGGATTTTATGAAAGCAGGAATCCCCCGGGTCACACGGGGAGAACATGCAAACTCCAGAAAGGAGTTGGAATCGAACACGGGTCCTTCGAGTTGTGAGGCAGCAGCTCGACCAACTGAGGCACTGTGTTAAACACCCTAAGGTTAATTCTTTAATCCATCTGCACCTAGGCCACAGTTGGCTTTGTTCAGCAGGAGCAGAGCAATGTCCTGCACACACACACACACACACACACACACACACACACACACACACACACACACACACCAAACTTTCACCACCATGTGTTGTGCGCAGGACAGCTGGTGCAGAATCAATGGAGCCTTATGTGCATGACCACTCCAGGATATGGCCTCACCCTAATAATAACAACAAGAGGTATCTATGAGCAGGGCAGTTGTGTGAATATGAATTTCCTTATATGGGCGTATATAACACATTAAGATATTTTGGTTTTTAGAACAAATATGAATGAGTATGGCATGAGAGTTCAAGAATTCAAATGAAGTTATTACACCCTGTGTGAAGATACCTGGATGTTTCAGGACAGAGAAGCAGAAATGTTAAACTTGTCTCCACTGCTCTGTATGTGCCATAAATATGTTTTATTTTTTCAGACCCTGGATCAGTGGCGAAAAACACGTAAAAACAGGAAAGAACACAAATGTCATACTTTTCTGCATATTTGTGTATTGCTTGTACTTTTCAATTATAACAGCGCACAAACTGCATCAGAAAAATCAAATGAGGAGAAACCATCCCTGATCCCAGGGATTCACTTGTCACATGAAACAAAGAAAACAACAACAGAGTCTGACAGAAGTGTGCCGGCATAGTAAACATGACTAATCGTTTTTTTTTTCTCTTCAATGCATAAAGTTAGGACAAGGAAAATTAGCAGAAAAAGAAAACATGATTTCGTCTGTGATTGAGGATACAGAGGAGACGGTGCAGGGCTGCTCGGCGAGCAGACAGACCGTGACATGGCGTTGGCGGTCCGTGTACTGATTGGCAAAGAGATTCCACCGGGGGGGGGGGGGGGAAAGTGGCAACTAGCGCATTCGCATGTGCAGACTGTGCTTGGGTCCGTCCACTCGCTCCAACTTCTCAAAGTGTTTTCTAGCATTGCGGATATTGATGAGCGTGGCTGCAGAGGCTGGGAATAGAAACATGATTGACTGTAATTCACATTAGAATTTTTAATGACACACTGAGGGAAAAAGGTCCGAGGTTTTAACTACTTACGAATTGATGGGTCGGACATTATGACCATGACATATGTGTTGGAGGTGAAGACGTCGATGAAGGCTGCGAAGTTGAAGTTCCTCACTTCCATGCTTTGGAACGAGGCTGCGAGTTTACTGGAATTAAAAGTTGTTGTTTTTTTAATTATAAGAATAATAAAGTAGCAGAAGGTGATTTGTGCAGGAATGTCGTTGCAGCGTGAACTCACCTACAGCTGAGTTTGAACTGTTTGATAATGTTACTTATTTTCTCGAATCGGTGAGCGTCACGCTGCTCTTTGCACTGATAGTGGGAGATCACCTGGATTTTAAAAAGGCAGTGTCACAAATATTCAATCACGCGACAACTTTCATTTCCTGTTTCAGATTCTCCCTCACTCTCACCAGGAAGGTGGCTCTCTCAAACAGAAGAACCTCATCGGCCTCGATGATCTGTGCAAAATTTCTCAGGTTGGTCTCCAGCTGCTGGACGTTGGGGATGAGCTGGTACACTATGCTGGACCAGGCCTGCAAACACACGGGAACACATGTACTTAGGTTATTGTCAAATTCAACTCGTAAAAATGTATTATACATGCAAACAGATTCACTACCTTATACAGGGTTTCGTCCCAGATGGAGGTCCTGAAGCATGTGCAGGCCAGAGGTCTGGACAGTCTCTTCAAGTCTTCTTCTCGCTCCTTAAAGATCTGCAGACACAATAAAGCAGTGAGCTTTTGTTATTCTCCAGTAACATCAAATGTACATCGATATATGCAAGAATCGATCTATAAATGTGTAAATTATTATTATAACAATGAATCAATAATGTTACCTGATAGTAATAACATTTGATGACACTGGAAGAAATACTGTCTTTTAAATGACATTTTTTCACGATTGTGATTAGAGTGTATAACAGTTAGGTAGGTTATTTCCATGTCAGTTGGCATAAATAAAATATAACATGATTATAATCGGGAATGTATGGGTTTTGAATCACCTGATTGTACAAATGATTGTTTTTATTGCGTCAGGAGAAGGTCCTGTCTGAGGAGTCTGCCATGCTGCATCACTTCTCACAGTTAGCAGAATTAACAGATAGAATTACACTTTTACAAACAGAAGAAGAGCAGAGATTCTTCTCTATGATTTGACAGGATGGATGAGGGGTAATGAACTCAAAGATCTAACTCAATACACATTACAGATCTCCCCTTAAAAAGAGCACATCGCTTAATAAAAGTGGTCAATAAGTGTATGTTCATGGGTCAAACTCACCAAATCTCTCTGGTCTTCCTGCACCAGGTCCATTTTGTGCACGAGGCAGAAGACTTTGGCATCGGGGGAGTTCTGCAGAATGGCCTCCAGACAGGACTGGTAGTAGTGCATGTCCTTCTCCAGCTCACGACTCTCCACGTCAAAAACGTAAATAAGTACCTCGACATTTCTGAAGATGTTGTCTCTCTGACTGGTGAAGTAGTTCTCCATGAACGTGTCTTGGCTGATGTGGCCACAAGTACAGAGCACTGTTAATCAGGGAGCTGACAGCTGACGTGAAACAAAGAATTGTCAAATCAAATGAAAGAGATATTCGTTACCCTCCACAGTCCCACAGGTTTAGAACCAGATTGCCAAGAAACCGCACATGCGAGTGCTCCACATCAACTGCATCACACAGAGGAACGACAAGATGTTGTTTTTAATGACCTTAAACACACGGCCAGAACAAACACGGATGGTTTCATTTCTTTAAGAAGCTCTTACTTGTGGCTCCAAGGCGACGTGTGTCTCGAGCTATGTAGTTGGCAAAGATGATTGATCTCATACTGGTCTTTCCAGACCCACTTTTTCCCATCAGTAGTACCTGAAGTCGTAGATGCAACATTACACATTTAATAAAAACAAAAACTTCTGTGTACAAATACATCAATGATTGGAGGAGAATGAAAGAGAGATTTTTTTTTTGAATGGAAAAAATGTACATTGGTAAAAGTGGACGTAATCGGGGCTCTCCCTAAAGAATGGAACAAGGGCACTGCGCCATCGTACCACAATCTTAACGCCATCGTACCAATTTTCAGATTTAGGGTGTTTCTTTCCTGGTCATTTGGCTTAATTTTGGCAAAAGTGGCGGGTTTCCAGCCGCATGACATCATTTTCCTCGACGCCATTGTTCTCTGGTGACATCTCGTGAATCAGCAAAATCTTGCGATGTTTTCAAAGTGCGAGTCTTGCATCGCATTGGTCGTTTTCGCTATGACGCTAAAAATGAAGCACTGTTATTGGTGAATAATCTGACGTCACGTAAGGGTGTCAAAAAAAATCTTTCCGAGGGGAAATTTGACATAATCAAGCTCAGCTGTTTCTGTTTACATCCTGCATCAATGACACGCAAGCAGTACACAAAGCCTAATGGCCAGATGACGATTTCAGCATTTTTTGTTGCTACTTTGGCGGCAACCACCGTCCGTGCACCGGAGAAGGGACCAGAAAAGTAGATTGTATGTAGATTGTATATGGAGTAGATTGTATCTAGTCTGTGAATTGTTTAAGTTCAAGCTTATTGTATTTATAGACTGTAGATTGTACATTTTCTGGAATGGCTTGCTGCGTGGACTAAAGGCTGTTGCAGTGTGCAATAAATAACTTATTTTGTCTTGGTTTATCTTAGGTCTCTTTAGTTGTTATTTTAGGTCAAATCTAAGGCTGAAGTTGTAGGAAATGGTCTCCATTTGCATTTGAAACTGTCAAAATGCCAGAGCCTGGTACTAAATATCTTTTGAGTTTTAATGAAAACTGAAGTCTACCATAGGTTCTCCTGCATGTTCAGAAGGGTGAGGGGATAGATACAACATGTAACTTCACCTCTAGAAGTCACCAAATCTTACACACTGCACCTTTAACAGATATTTGATTTTATTCTGATTTTCTCTACTTTTATCTGTGTTCCTCTTTCTTATTCCTTTTCTGGTATGTCATTACATTATCTTTCCATGTTTCTTTACTTCCCTGTGGTGTTGCTTCGATACAAGTCCATGAAATGTCCTATGATTCCCCACTTCCTGTTATTACAGTTTTGTTCTGTGTGTGTATGGTTGGAGGATATCATCACTTCCACACTGAGGTTGATGTTTTAACCCGTGTCTATCTACAAGTTAGATCATATATGCATTTTGTTTCCCCAGGGACTAATGAATGGGTATTGGCAGGTTGATGGAGCCAATATCAATGAGTGTTTTAACAATTGATGCAGCATAAATGACAAAAAATATAGATCATTTCTAGTGCAATAATAAGATAATGAATAATTGTACTGTTGGCCTTGTCTGTAAAATCCCTTATATGTGCAAACTACCTTTTTTATTACCCAAGAAGCCCCTCTATTTTCAAGATAACCCAAATTGGGCACCATTCAGGTTTTAATAACGAATGATGGCTACCATAGTTTCTCCTATACGCTTGGAAGGGAAGGGCAAGGTTACCACTAGATGTCATGAAATCCTATCAAATGTACCTTGAAGATGACCACTGTAGTGAAGGGGGTATGTACCCCATTAAAAAACACTGAAATTTAATTCTGTGTGTTACAGAAATAAATACAGACAGACAGACAGACAGATAGACGTTCACCTTTTTCTTCATGGCTGTGCTGGACATCCCCTCTCAGCGGCCCCGGTGTGTTGTGATGGTGTGAGCCGCAGGTCAGGTGACTTCAGTCGGCTCTCCTCTCTCAGTCTCTCCCTGGACTGCGGAGCACACAAATATTTTTCACCTAGCTGTCGTTGCTAGCTTCGCTAACCCCATGTACTCACGGGGGACACGTCTATTTAAAAACACTATGCGGTCTGAACACGCTAACAGTGGCTGAGTGTAAATGTTTATCAGCCATTAAACCAGCAAACCAAACGAAAAACATGACTATGTCACAGTAATGAGTGTAACTCTTCTCCCTGTTACGGGATAAACAACTCAGCTAAAGCTAGGCTAGCTAGTACAACTGAGGAGTCGCATGTCCGTTTGCTTAGCCAAGCTAAACGGCTAGCTAACTGAATTTGAATCCAGCTACATGCCGTATGCTCACCGACTTTCTTCTGTTTATGTCGTTTTCCCAGTGTTCTTCCGTTTGTTTTTGGAGAAAACGGTTGTTCACATTAGTTGGGGGAAGCAGGCAGAGAAGTCTGGATCAGCAGCTTCCTGTTTACGCCATAGTCACATGACGAGAACATCGGTTTTCCACCCCCGAGTTTTGTCTCACAGGCACAGTATGATCACATTCCAGGTTGAGGTGGGATAATAAATATTGGATTGAGTGGTAATTGTATCTAGTTTGAGTCAACATCAGAAGATTAATAAATATAAACACACC
>JAFBJT010009524.1:3037-30619 GCA_016785325.1 Chascanopsetta lugubris | reverse complement strand
TGTGTGTGTGTGTGTGTGTGTGTGTGTGTGTGTGTGTGTGTGTGTCCCTCTCTCTAGCACACAGGCACAAGCACTTTACCCTGTTATCGTTCAGGGTACTACTTCCCACCGTTTATGTACTGTTGCGTTTTGGTTTTGTTATTTCATTTATTTTTGTTTATTTGGATTCATTATTAATAGTGTTAATCTCCTTTGTTCATCTGTTGTTGCATTTTGTTATTTCATTTGTACTTCATTTTGTTTATTTGGATTGATATTTGTTTCCATTGTGTTTTTCTAGGATGTGTCTGTGCCGAGGCACCTTGTGGTGAAATGTGAACCTCGTTTCTTCTGTGGGACAGGTGCTGAGGCGTGAGGCGCCAAGGTCCCAGCCCTGCCCTCATCGCCAGGTGCCATATTGATAGGTGTGTGTGTGTGTGTGTGTGTGTGTGTGTGTGTGTGTGTGTGTGTGTGTGTGTGTGTGTGTGTGTGTGTGTGTGTGTGTGTTGTTTTTTTGATTGTTTGTTTTCCCCTTACTTTGGGGTCGGGGGATTCTTGTTAACTTCATTCTCCATCAGGGTTAAGGTCCGAATGACGTTCTCAAAACATTCACATATTTCATGGGAAAGTTTGTGACATTAGATTTGATTCTTAGAGACTCACACATTATTCATACACCTAATAAATGATAATGTTAGTGACCCTTAAAGAGATATAGTTTATAAATGCATAAACACTTCTCATATAGAAATAAGCGGTATAAACTTTACAATGTTCGACCATGTCTGTCTGTTTTTAGCTTGCTCGTTGAAATAAACTCGATGCGTCACAGATGTGCGTCTTAATTTTAGTTCAACCTCCACCGCACATTGTTAGTCACAGTTTCCATGTTGCTAATGTTGACAAAAAGGAAGTGAGACGTGCTGCTGAACGCCCCATGAAGAGCAACACCATGAGAAGGGGAAGTGTGAACAGCAGCGGCAGCAGCAACAGAACGAGTCTGAGGACAGACAAACAGATTTAACTTTTAGGTAAGAAATAAACTTAATTGTCTCTTTTTGATGTTGGAATGAGAACTTTTAGAATGTTTGAGTCATTTAGACGATGTTTTACTGCTGGTAGATACATCTTTAAGATACGAAAAAATAAGATATAGTGAAAAAGGTATAAAAAAAAATTCAAATCCACCTATCTAATTATTTAACTCATAGTATGAATAACAACTACTAATAAAACTGCATTTTGTCCAAATTTACTAATTAAAATCTGTCTTACTACTACTGGGCTCATTGTTGTTTCTCACCAGCTTTAATTAACTAATCTTCAGCATTAGTCACAAATGTATATTGTCACTTTGAAAAATATAAACATCCGTGACATCATCAGTAAAGCTGCTAGCCAGGTACTTCATGTCACCAATAAATATAGAGAATGGGTTCGAAGTAGACTTTGTTAAAGGGAGAAGTGACACAGGAAGTGAGATGTGATCACCCGCACCTGCATGGTGTTGAGAGAGACAGACAGACAGAGAGACAGAGAGACAGAGAGAGAGAGAGAGAGACTAAAATAAACAATTAAAATGAATAAAATGTTTTGTGTGTTGTGCAGGTTGGATCAGACGGAGTCACGATGGCTCAGCGCTGCCTCAAGTGTTTGAAATACACCATGTGTGCCGCCAACTTCCTCTGTTTTGTACGTAACTGCATTCAAAAGCCATTTTTGTGTCCTTTTCAAATATGCTTTATTGACACCAAAGGTTCAAATTGCATGCTGTTGCTGTACACCTCTCACCTCACCCCTCCCTTCAAAGCTCTCTGGAGAAGGTACTGAACCTCTCTAGTGTCATTTAAACATCCTAAAGCTTTTAGGTATAGATCGGTGATTCTCAACTGGTGGGTTTTGACAGAGGGGCAACCTCTGGTGCAGACAGATGAAGCACAATAGGAAGTGAAAAAACGTGCAGGTCATGGAAACCCCCATAGACTCTCATGTTAAAGCAAACTTTGGAGGTGAATGAAACATGTTTAAAGTCTGCTACAAACTTCAGTTTTGGTCTCAATCAGTCACATGTGTTACCGTGACAACTGTGCAACTGTGCGGGGGTGAATTTTTTGCTAACTATTTTTAATTTAACGATGTTTTGAATTTCGCGTAATTAAGGGAGTGGTCTCTTGACTGACACCCGAGCCAACCTGGCATGTACCACGGATGAGGTGACGGCACCATGAGCCGACCCACAGCTCCGTGTGTGTGTTCCGTGTCTCTGCCCGTTTTTCAATGAACCAGGAAGTGGAAGGAGTTAGGATTCGGCAAGATGGTGACAAGTGAACCAACCACAATTTTCCTCAAAACCATTCCGCTGAAACCAATGGGTGATGTCACGGGCACGACGTCCATCTTTATATACAGTGTATCATCTATATATACAATGTGGTTCGCGGACCCATTTTCAACGGGAAAGAGAAGTGAAGAAAAAAAAAACCTGTTGCTTTTATTTTGAAGGGGATTATTTTATTAATTTGAACGTCTCATGAACAACAGGTGGCGATGATGCCCTGTAGTGCCAATAGACATCCTCCATGTCACAGATAGAAGAAAACCAGTTGTGTTTGTTTACACAAGCACATTGACCATGAAAGCATTTTTTTCATGAAAGGTGCAGTGTGTAAGATTTTGGTCCTTTTGTCACTTCTAAACATATGACAGAACAATGACATACTTGTCACGACCCTGGTCTCTCTCCTCTCCCCCTCCCCTCCTGCTTCACTCTCTGCTCCACTCTCCAGGCACACCCACACCTCACTGCTGCCGCTCATTGCTCTCATCACCACTCCCTTCATAAGCCAATGCCTGTCACACAATCATTGCCGGATTGTAATGTGTTTGTCCCTCCACTTCAGCGTTGTTTTGCTCTAACTTACCGTGTATGACCCTGCCTGACTTTCCTGGGCTGCCTGCTCCTGGTAATCTGAATACTCAGGTTGCCTGTTGACTACGATTCCTGCTTGTACCTGTTCACGTTCTGTGTGCAACAACGAAGCCAAGTAAAGCGTTGGAACTCTCTTCCGTGGTCCTGCCTGTGTGTACTGCATTTGGGTTCCAACAACACCTGTAACAGTACGATCTGGCCAGGGATGGAGCCCGCGGTACCACCCGCTGTAACAACACCGACATTTTCATGACTTTATAATCACGTAAATGTTTTAAATTTCTTCTTCCATTATCCTAAAATGAACCTATGTATGTACCTTTACACAAGGAGTGGGGTAATCTCTATGGAGGCCGCCGTATTTTTTTTAACATTGGTGAACGTGGACGTACCAAACATCTTTTGAGTTTTAATGACAACTAGTCAACCATAGGTTCTCCTGCATGTTCAGAGGGGTGAGGGTGAGATACAACATGCAACTTCACCTCTGGAGGTCACCAAATCTTACACACTGCACCTTTTGAATAGAACATTTACAAAGAGCTCGCTCTGGTGTTAAAAAAAAAATGGTGCAAGTGGGTTATTATACACTGAGAAAATATCATTGAATGACTTATTCCATTTTATAGAAGTCAAAATAATTCTAAGTAACTCTCATACACGTCAGGGAAAGTTTTAAATGAAGCTGCTGTTTCCACCTGAATGTAAGTAATAATGCTTTCATGACCCTGGAGTGCACCCTTTATGTTTGCGCCTGCTCTGCTTTCAATCCTGACCGAAGCGTGATGTTGCATGTACCATCAGATGTGCGGTGTGGCGGTTCTGGTCTTTGGTGTGTACATGATGATGAGCTTCAAGATGGCCCTCATGCCCACCATGGCCCTTTTCAACGTGGCCAACACACTGCTGATCAGCGGCATTATCATCACCTGCGTGTCCTTCCTCGGGTTCCTGGGAGCTCTGAAGGAGAACCGCTGTCTCCTCCTGATGGTGAGACGCACACACACACACACACAGATTCAGCTTAACAGACAGAAATCTCAAAACCTGACTCAGCAAACAATACAAACACCACACAAGATGCTGTGGGACAAAAGGGCACATCTGGTACAAAGTGGTTGTTTTGAATGTCATATAAGTCGCATCATTAACCCGGTAACATGAATAAAGTGTATTCGTATGTGGGGCAGTATTAAATGTTTATAAATATATGAATGCAAATGAACATGTACACTCTCTCTGTACAGTACTTCCTGCTGCTGTTCATACTGATGCTGGTGGAGCTCACGGCTGCTTGTCTGCTGCTGGTGTTCGAGCCACAGGTGAGGAAGCATCGGCCACTTTTGTTATCCTGTGTTAAAGGTGCATTGTATACGATTTGGTGACATCTTGAGGTGAAGTTGCTCGTTGTGTCCGTCACCTCACCCTTGTGAGCATGCAGGAGATCATGTGGAAGACTTCAGTTGTCATTAAAACTCAAAAGATGTTTAGTATGTCCACATTTACTACAGTAAAAACATGGCGGCCTCCATAGAGAGGACCCCCCTCCTCATGTAAATGTACTTTTTAGGGTAATGGAGGAAAAAAAAACATGTAGGTGATTATAAATTAGTGAAAATGTCAGTATCTAATTGTTTGTGACAAAAATGATCCAAATCTTACACATTGCACCTTTAAACTTTAAAGCCCTAAAACTCTTTGATGATTTGACTCTGTCCTTCCTCACAGAAATATCCCCTTTTACTCTGAATTAGCTGCATTTTAATCAAAAACTAAAAACTGCATCTTATGGTAATAAAATGTACGCCGTCAATATAAGAAAATACATATTTCCTGTAGTCGGTTTCGTACTTGTGTTTCAAAGTCAATTAGTAAATGAGCTTTACTGATTTTCTGTCTGTGAAATGGTGGGTGTCTATTAGCATTACAGGGCATAATCACCACTTACTGTTAAGGAGTGTGAATAGACGGCACTGCCACAAGTGCGACATGTACAAAAAAAATCCTTCAAAGTAAAAATACACAATCTTTTTTCCTATCTTTTCTTTGCCAGTGAAAGGCTCGCGACCCACTGAGTGGGTCGTGGACCCATGTCCACGACCCACTTTAGGGTCGTGACCCTCCAGTTGAAAATCACTGCCGCAGACAACAACAAACATTTGAGTGAAAAGATTGAGAAGGAGAAGAAAACCTAGACAACAAAAATGTTTTACAGTGATTTCTGTTGCCATGCTGCATGTCAACAACAACAACAAGCTAAAGAATGATGTAACCCTACTATCTCTCCCAGTCTAAGCTACCTAAGCCCTGCCCACATGCAAACAGGGTTTATTTTTAATGTCACAAAGCACGGCTGTATGAATCTGTCTTATGCAAATGTTTCAGATAAATCTTCACTTCCTCTTCACTTCTTCCCATCAGTCTCAGTTATTCTAATATTTTAAAAAATTTCACTGGTGTGTGTGTGTGTGTGTGTGTGTGTGTGTGTGTGTGTGTGTGTGTGTGTGTGTGTGTGTGTATGTGTGTGTGTGTGTGTGTGTGTGTGTGTGTGTGCGTGTGTGTGTGTATAACTGTGTTAACCTCTGATCTCAATGTTTAGATTTCTGACCTTGTGAAAAAAGATCTCATCAAAAGTTTGGAAGCAGCCAGAGGTGACAATTCCACAGTGGCGGTGATCAGTGAGTGGGACCTGGTCCAGACCAAGGTGAGTGCGTCACCACACTCGGTGCACTGGTTTAAAGGTGCAGTGTGTAAGATTTGGTGACTTCTAGAGGTGAAGTTACATGTTGTATCCATCACCTCACCCTCACCCTTCTGAACATGCAGGAGAATCTATAGTAGACTTCAGTTGTCATTATAACTCAATAGATATGAAGATAGTATGTTCACTCGTGTAAAAACAAAATGTGAATATACATTAATGGGCTCATTTAAGGGCAATGGAAGAAAAATAATACATTCAGGTGATAATGAATTACTGAAAATGTCAGTATGTAAATGTTTTGTAATATCAGTGACAAAAATGACCAAAACCTTACATACTCCACCTTTAAATGAAAGTTATTGTAATCATACTGTATAGTCATGTATTAATGTCTGACATTTCTCCTTTAAAGGTCTGACATTTCTCTGATTTAGAATCTCACATTAAACACTTTACATTTTAAAACAATTACTTGAACATACAATTTAATTCATTTTTCAATGTATTGTTAATTTTTCAGTAAATGTAAAATTGGTCTAAATCTGTATACAGAGTCTTAGAGGTATGTGTGTAAGATTTAAGTGTCCACGTCTAGTTCCAGAAAGTGAAAGTAGAATAATGATGTGCTGTTATGAGTGAGTTGTTGTTTCTCAAGTATGAACTCTGACGTTAACAACGAGAGCAGCTCCTCTCTATAGACAGATGTAACATCTTTTCAGTGTCAATAATAACAAAAGGTTTCCTCTATGTATGTGAAGGTGAAGGATGAGGTGTCAGGTATTTGGCTGCAACATCCAACTTCACCTTTAGATATCACTAAATCCTATACACTGTACCTTTAAAGGTGCAGTGTGTACAATTTGTCTTTTGTCATTTTGATCACTTCGAAAAAATATTGCAAAACAATTACATCCTGAAATGTTCATGAATTCATAATCATTTAAATGTTTTCTTTTTTCCCCATTCCCTTTAAATGAGCCCATTAGTGTATATTTACATGAGGAGCCAATCCTCTCTACGGGGGCCACCATGTTTTTACGGTAGCCCAGGGTGGACAAACGTACTTTTGAGTTTGAATGACAACTGAAGTCGACCATAGGTTCTCCTGCATGTTCAGACGGGTGAGGGTGAGGTGATGGATACAACATGCAACTTCACCTCTAGATGTCACCAAATCGTACACACTGCAGGAGTCCTGTAAGGCTTCGTTGTAGTTGTAAGTCTTACCCGTGATTGATGTGTTTCAGTTTGACTGCTGTGGAGTGAATAATTTCACCGACTGGGGAAACAAAGTGCCGGCGTCCTGCTGCAAGCACAGCTGTGCCAGCTCCAAACCTGATTACAGGAAGATGGTATTCACAAAATACTACTTTACTGGTTCGTTTGGGCAAATCAGGGTCAAAGGTCACAAAAGGATGCTCTCTGTGCTTCAGGGCTGTTTGGATAAACTGAGGACCTTCTTCGAGGACAATTTCTTCACCACTGGAATTTCTGTCATAGTCCTCTGCATCATCGAGGTGAGTCCATGTGAGGAGTAGTGGATGTATTTGTTAAAGGGACAGTGTGAAGGGTGTTTTCATAAAACTTTAAAAAAACGAAACCAAACTATTTCAACACTGTCAACAATAAAACATAACTAACTCAACATAATGCTGATCTTCTTGACAGATGCATATTAAAGTGTCAAAGTGTCAGAGCAGTGATGACCTGAGTCATTGCCTTGTGGTCACTTGTATTTAGAGGGGTGTGCACACGCTGCCTGCAGACACTGCACAACAGGCTAATACTATAATACCTGTAATAATAATATGATAATATGATGAGGGCTCATTGTGTTCGTGAGATTTCTATTCAATAATTTCTATATCTTAGAGACAATTCCAATCTTTCTCCATGAGATCGTGTGATGTGGAAACATTGAGTCAAAAACTGACTAAAGAGTAAAAGGACTAAATAACTATTTATAACTTAAAGACCAGGGGTGTCAAACATATGTCCCAAGGGCCAAAACTGGCCCGCCAGAGGGTCCAGTCTGGCCCTTGGGGTGATTTTAGTGTAAAAAGTCAACAGAAATGGTGTACTTGGTTTATGTTGGTTATACTGAGAGGAGACATTTTAATTTATTAATCACTTTAAGCTTTGATGCAGAGTATTTTCAAAACAGTTTGACAGCCCTGCTATTGCCTATATTATGGTCAACTTTATCACGAGCCCTGAAACATGGACGGAACTTCAGTGGTTAAAAGGTGGAATTTCTTTCTTCTTGATAAACGTGTATGATGACCGAAGTCACATGATCTTTTGACTTGGGCAAAATAAAAAAGCCTCAGTGACACTCTTGACATTGGTCATTATACTACAGGGGTAGAATCACATGATCTGTTCAACTGAGGATGTGGCTGATTTTAGCAGAGGTGGCACCAGCATTATAAGGACAATTACTCTTTTGTCGGAAAATGACTAAGGCCATTCTTTTAGGAAGGAGATGCTATATTGGCCTTCTGTCGTCGTAGGTTAGGTGTCATATTCACTTTACACACTCAAAATATCCATAAAGCTACTTTATATTTCACTTCTGCCAAAAAAAACCAGAAATTATGACAAAAAGTTTACACTCTATGGCTTGGAGAACCCACATCTATTTCAAGGACTTGAAACTGCAATACTTCCTAAAAATATTTAGAGTTTGAAATCATGTAAACAACAGTTGTTTCTGACTGCTCAGTCGTTAATCTCTGATAGATTTTAATTCTTAATTTAATTTTGTGAAAATGACGTTGTTCTCTCTGTGTTGACAGGTTTTGGGGATGTGCTTTGCCATGACGCTCTTCTGCCACATCAGCAAATCTGGACTGGGTTACAAGTTATAGAGCAGAGGTGGTGGCTTCAAATGAAGCTTGATTTTTATTTTTTCCTAATCGATCACAAATCTTCTGTAGTTAAATGTAAATAACAGCAGTGATTACACTTTGAATTTTTTTCATAGCGACAACAATGGACTGTCTGAAATTGTCATCATCTAAAATAAAAATTTCAATGGGAAATGGAATTCATTATTTATTTATTCATATGTAATATATGAATATAACATATATTGATGCATCTGAGGTGTCGTATGTGTTCCACTGGTGCCTGTTGATGCACAGTTTACACATACCAATGATTGTATTGGAAGCGCTCTGCCACCATCTAGTTGTCCAACTGGAGACTACATACGATTAATGAAGGAAGGGGTGTTGGCTTGGCCGAACACATGGAATTTGGATGCTAAATTCTCAGAACTGTCCAAATTTAAAGGGAAATTGTGCTAAAATAAAAATACAAAGCAGCTTATTTGTTGTGTTTTCACTACATTAGATTTTCAAGATTGTACATTGCAACATTACATTGTTTTGGATGCTGAATTCAGGTGCTATTCTGTCAAACTTCCAATTCCTGTGCATATATTTCAAATGCTTTGATACATTTAGCTCCTAAGATTCAAGATTCAAAGTGAAAACATTATCCTGTACAGTGCAATAATTTGCTGTCCTCAATGAATGCCAAGTACAAGTACAAGGTCTTACTACAAGTACAAACTAAATAAATAAGTAGCAGAACTATATAGAAATAAAATAAATGAATAATTTATAATAAATATGCCCAATTACTCTGCTGAAAGTCACTAATTTGCATCATACCTAAATTTAAATCTATTCTGTGTTGTATTCAAATCAACAATCTCCACTTAATTTACCATCTGCCTGAATCACAAATAATGAAACTGTTATATAATTGTGAATATGTGTAAATTCAGGCAGTAAGTGGTTGACTAACACACTGCAAAAGTACTGCACTGTGCAGCTCCTTTTCTCACGATGTAGAGATCGATCAACGTATATTTACATAAGGAGGGGGGTCCTCTCTACGGGGGCCGTCATGTTTTTACAGTAGTAGAAGTGGACATACTAAACATGTTTCGAGTTTTAATGACAGCTGAAGTCGACCATAGGTTCTCCTGCATGTTCAGAAGGATGAGGTGATGAATTCAACATGCAACTTCACCTCTAGAGGTCATCAAACCTTACACATTTTTAAGCAAAAATTAAGTTTTGTTGACATAAATAAATGACCAGCTATCGGCCATTTTATCTAGTGGTGTTCAGTTGATCATCTTTTCCTGTCTGCAGCTCGCAGTTCAACGATCTGTGAAGGAGAAAAAAAAAGTTAACCACTTCCTCTGGTTCAAACATCAGTTAATTTCTCAGTCAGTTACACTTACATTTAGTTTCGACTTCAAGATCACACGCAGGCCAAAATATGCTCTGCCCATGTGGTTGGTTCCTGTCGTCTCACACGAAATGTGGGAAACAGAAAAAGTTCAAACAAGCAGGTAACACAGAAAAACTTTATTTATTTAAAGAATAAATCCTGCATCAATATTAAGACAAAGAACTAAAAAAATACTAAGATTTCCTTTAATACACTTTAAAATAATTTTGTTCTTTTTGAAACCATCACACAAAAATAGAAACAAGTACAATTTTTTTTTTCGGAATTAAAAAATGTAACTGTACACAGCAGAATATACCATTTATTGCAAACGGAACAACCCTGACACCTCATAAACTATGAACAAAAAGTATTGTAATTCACCTACAGATATGAAAAGACAAAAAAAAGAACTATTGTGATACAACCACTTCCTCTTGGTCTCTGAGACGAGCAGCTGTGTTTAAGACTGGTTTCCCCTGTGAGTCTGTGTGGGTCACAGCGCTGCTCAGGTCCATTTGTACAGGGATTTCCAGTGGGTGTGGCACTTGCTTCCCTCCTCCTTTAAACACCAGGTGGAGACCTCTGTCCTCTGTGACCTGTCTCTCTGACAGAAGACACTGAGCCACAATGATTACAAGGACAATGCAGACTGTCCTCTGCAACAGCGAGTCCATGGATTGACAGGAAACCTGGCCTGACATGATCCTGATCTTCCATTATGAAGGATTTTTTCAAAGTTGCTGAAAGATTATATATAAAACGGCTTGTCTAGAAAAGATGAAGTTGTTCCATTCAGCAGCCTCGGGCTGTTCAAATAATTATAAGCTACACTTAAATATCACAGGAAAAGCTCAAGTTGAACATACCACTCACCAAAAAACACGGAACTTTTACAGTATTCTGAAGTATTGCCGTTAATAAAACGCTATTGTAGTAGAATCCTATGTTGTCAAAACTACTTAAGATGTGTATAAGAACAGCTGTGATCAATGCCCCTGCAGTGTCAGAAGAAGGAACACATAGACAGTACCGTGTCTTAAAGAACATTCTTGAGATGTTGTTGAATGTTTTAAACAATGAATCCACCTCGGAGCACCGCGGTTATCAATAAATAATAAGAGAAAGAAAGAAAGGAAGAAACCCAGTCCATCGCTGACCCCTCGCCCACCTGGTCACCATCCACCAGAATAACTGGAAGTTCTGCTTGGGTTCCCGGCCCCTAACAAGATGAAGTTTCAAGGTTTAAACAGCTGATCCATTTCATGTCAGTATATATAGTAAGTCTGATGCTCAAATCCAAGACTTGTTCTAAAGCTACTGCAGCTGAGCTGTGGACTGATCCAACTCCAAACAACAGCAGTAACCAGTGCTAAAAGGACTACAGAGAAGTCACCCAGACTTTCCATCTGAAGACAAAGATCAGTCAGATCTATAGAAATGTAGAACATCTACATAAAACATGTCACTCAGAAAACTCTGAGTGATGATGCTACTTCTCCAATCAGCATTTGTTTACATGTTGGTTACTGGAGGTCATGACGCAAGGCAGAAAACTGGACCATGTGTGACAGAGTCTGTGTCAGTTTAGACGGAAATGATCTGGCCGCTGATCATTCCAAGATTTGAAATAAATACTTGGAGAGGAGACAGAGCAGCAAACACCTTTAACCAAAATATCCCAGTCCTGCGAACGTGCTCTAACTATTGCTCTGAGCCAAGTTGAGAAGACGGCATCAGGAGGACAGCTCTGTTGACTTCATTGTATGTGCCTCGCTAACTTCTGGCTAACGTCTCAGGCTTGTTGTAAAAATGCCGGTAGGTAGGTGGTAGGACATTTTAGGTGACAGTTAGGGTACATAAAACAATCATTTTGTCGAGTACTCAAAACAAATTAAGTCAATGAAGCATGTGTGAGTATGCTGCTGTAGATCGGGCTTAAATCTGACATAACCTTTATTCAACGCTAACTACCAATGGAAACTCGACTGTTTGTAAACTGCTACTGTTACTACAAGTTTTTACAGTAGCCAAGAGTGGACGTACTAAACATCTTTTGAGTTTTAATGACAAGTGAGGTCGACCATAAGTTCTCCTGCATGCTTGGAAGGGAGGGCGAGTTGATGGATAAAACATCACCACTAGATCTCACCAAATCTTACACACTGCACCTTTAAGTACGACTCTGACAATCTGCCAGCAGAGAGCAGATGTGAAAGCCCTGAGCAGACACCACTTGATCTGTCCTATTCAGGCGACAATAACAGAGGTACAGTGCCTCCAACTAGTGTCAGAGATTGAAGAAGCTTGAGAGAGAGAGAGAGACTGAGCATCACGGTCACATCAGCCAAACACTGAGTCGACTGCACCATCAACACAAGCTCATCATACAGCAGAGACACTGACCTCTGAAACGCAATCACACCACGAGCCTACATACAACACTGTTGTCCCCACATCTTTACTTGGGAAGTGTGTTTGACCCTGTTTTCGTTTTATAAGGCAGCTTGTTTAAATGAGTTCACCTAAAGGTATTGTACATCCACATGAACCTGGGAAAGGTATTGGATCACAAAGCAGTTTAAACCTGAAAGTCGCCAATGGAGTCAAACGGAAAGAACGAGGAAGTAACAAAATATGGACCAACACCAAGAGCAACCAGCTCCATGACTGAAACACTGTGAACCACATGGTAAACAAGTCCGTGTTTGTTTGGTTCCACCATTCTTTTACAGAAGTGAGAGTTTCTACTTCAACATGACAAGTTCCTAAATACAGCCTCAACTCATGTTGCTATATACCGTATATTCTGGACTATAGGTCACACTTTTTTTTCATAGTTTGGCTGGTTCTGCCACTTATAGTCAGGTGTGAATTCTATATCGAAATATATAATTTTACATATTTCCAAATGCTAATTCATTCTGACAGACATGAACCAAGAAGTAAACATTGCTGTCTTCAGCCGCGAGAGGGCACTCTAGGTCTGACAACTATATGCTTCAGTGATGTGGACTGAGAACAGGAGCTTGGTGAACTTGCTTGTTAGACTTGCTAGCTTGTTATGTTAATTTTGCCTATTCAGCCTAACAGGTATTTTCTTTATGCTATTGTGTAACGAATAACGGTTACGAATAATGTGTTACATTAATATACTGAACATCTATTCAGCCTTTTGTTGTGGTTACTATTGCCTATTAAATGCGAGTTATAGTCCAGTGTGACTTATATATGCCCCCCCTCCCTTTGATAATGTATTTTTTGACTGGTGCGACTTATACTCAGGTACGACTTATAGTCTGGAAAAATGGTATATGGAAGTATTTAAAATGACACCATTTGTAAAATTGCAGTTGGAGATGGCACCTAAAACAATACTGATGTTTTCAACCCACTATATATATTAAACTAATATTAAGTCATATTAAAGGTGCAGTGTGTAAGATTTCAGTCATTTTTGTCACTTTTGAAAAAATTACGAACCAATTACACGTTTTCATGAATTTATAATTAACTAAACGTTTCATTTTTTCCTACCATTACCCTTAAAGGAGCCTGATAATGTTTATTTTCATGAGGAGCGGGTCCTCTCTAAAGAGGTTGCGATGTTTTTACAATAGTAAAAGTGGACATACTGTTTTAATAACAACTGAAGTCTACAATAGGATCTCCATGCATGTTAAGAAGGTCGAGGGCAAGGCAATGGATACAACATGCAACTTCACCTCTAGGTGTCACCAAATCTTACACACTACACCTTTCATGGAGGCCACCATGTTGACCAGAATGGACAAAATTGACTATATGCTTTAAGAGAAAGGGTGAAGTGAGGATACATACTGTCTTACACTACCTTTAAAAGTGAGCACTGTATATAACATGTCAAAATGTCAATCATTAAAAAAAACTAGGTGAAGAGTATAAACGTGTTGAATCAGTGACAAAGTAATTTCTTGTTTCCACACAAACACGATCTAAATGGAGGAGTCAAACAAAAGTGGCAAAATGAAATGGTTGATTAGCAAGTTCAGATTTTGAGAACTCATTCAACCTCAAATCGAGCCACATCCTGATTCTCTAGAAAGTTTAAAAGCCTCCTTTTAAAGGTGCAGTGTGAGAGATTTAGTGACCCCTAGAGGTGAAGCTGCATCACCTCACCTTTCTGATCATGCAGGAGAACCTATGGTGGACTTTAGTTGTCATTAAAACTCAAATGATATTTAGTATATCCACACTGGGCTACTATAAAAACATGGCGGCCCTCGTAGAGGACCCCTTCCTCACGTGGGTAATTCGGAAAAAATAAAACAATCAGATGCTTATAAATTCATGAAAATGTCAATATGTAATTGTTTTGTAATATTTTTTAGAGGTGGAAAAAAAAGACCAAAATATCATACTCTGCACTTTTAAGCACATAACATCACTACTGATATGTCGTCACACCTTGTCACAGAGGAACCAAACCAAAGGAAACAGTGAACCACATTGCTCACAGTGTCAGAACAGTTCGTGCACACATGACCCAACACAACTCATTATAGAAATATTGAACTGCAGTGACTAATCAATGGTGCAATTTGTTTACGGAAATTGAGAGTGTTTAAGGACAGGGAAACAGATGATGACAGAAGATGTGTTAAAGCAGTGCCCTATCAGGTGGTACACATGTGCCTCAATTTGTAGATGTGGGGAAATCTCATCAAACATAGCAGCAATGGAACCAAACATTACATTAAGAATACATCGCACAAAAAACATGTCACATCCTTGTCCAGCAAAAAAAACAACAACCCAAAACACTCTCCTGGAATCTGCAGCCTGATGACGTTATGATTTTAAAGTTAAGAGAAAGTATCTGTGGAATAAAATGCTGAGTTGTTTGTTAACTACACATCCACATGTCACATGGGAAATGTGGAGAGTTGAGAAACGAGGATGGCCGACTGAACAGAATATTTCATATTCTCCTGGGTGAGGATGTAAGGGATATTTTTCAAATGTCATGTTTTCCTGCACTGACACAAATAGAATGTGTGGGAACATAAGATTTTTAGACATGAATTCCTCATGAATATTGGTCCAGATAAATGAATCCTGTGTCCAGGCTGAACTTAATGCAGCAGTCATGTAAACAATAAATCCACCTGAATTATATCGTTTCAGGATTTACATGAAACATGATTGTTATGTTTGTAGCTTGTCTGAAGAAGACGACTGAAACCGTTCACATATAATACGGTTTTAAGACTAAATAGAGGATAAAGTGAATTTGAATCCACCTGATGTACAGCTCTGATTTGGATTGAGAAGGTCCGAATGGGACGGTTCTTAACTTCAGGACCAGTCATCTTCAACCCCTGGAAGCTCTGTGATCTTAAAGACAATGGAGTGCCTGCTTGAGATCAAACGTCCATGTAACACCATACAGTTACTGTGTACAGTTACTGTAAAAGATTTGGAAACATTTGTTTACTTCTCAGTTTTCCAAGTCTTTCCCTGAGACCCATTTAGATGTTTCTTACTTTCTTGCAAAATTCAGTCTGTGAAGTCCCAAACAAAATATTTCTTTGTGATGACTGGAGGATCATACTGAAACAAAATATCTCATCTTTTATTTAAAAAAAACCCAACCCAATCACTAACAGGCACTTCATCTGCTTCGATACCACTCGCTTCTCATCTCAGCACTTTGACCTCATTTACATAGAGTTACACAGAAAGGGGCGCATGACCATCAGGTATTTGAAGTATGCGAGCTGATCAGGTGACCTGTACCATCTGGCATCATGGCTGAGTTTAACAGATTACATTTTTTGACCATGATCACCATGCTCCTCAAAGGTCTGAGTAAGACTATTTTACTGCTGGAAATAGGCAGTGCATTTGTAAAATGTGATGTTTTTACATTTTTGTCAAGACAAACCAAGGTCTTGTACGTCCCCAGTCGGTCAGAGGTCACACAAAATGACCTGTTATAGGGATTTCTCAGATGGCCTCATTTTAAGGATTTCAACAAACTTCTAGAAACAGTCGACCCTTCTGTCATTCGTGCGCGGATATTAGTCCTTTGTATAAAGGAGAACATTCACTATCA
Source organism: Chascanopsetta lugubris (assembly GCA_016785325.1). Taxonomy (NCBI): domain Eukaryota; kingdom Metazoa; phylum Chordata; class Actinopteri; order Pleuronectiformes; family Bothidae; genus Chascanopsetta; species Chascanopsetta lugubris. The sequence goes on along the minus strand of JAFBJT010009524.1, from coordinate 14,659 downwards.
CTCCAAGCAACATGTTACGATTAGTTCTGCATTGTGTTACTGAGGGGTGCAGCTCCAGGGCTCTGCAGGGGCAGAGAGTGAGTGGGGTTGGGTGGGGTGGGGACGTCCAGCTGTCACCTCTCTGAGGCACAGGAATGATGATGTCGCGTTGGACTGGGTGACACCCTCTCTGCCCACTACTGCCAGACCTCAAAGGGGCATCAGCCTGGTGGTGTGGAAGAGGAGGGGGTTCAGGTCCTCTGAATGGACGACCCGATGCAGCGATGGCTCTGAGCGACTCCGCTCAATTTTTGGCAGCTGGTCTTGCACCTGCTCAATGGACACTAGGATCTAATGAGGGAAAGACAGATGTAATGAGAACGAAAGATGAGGTTTAGACATAATGCTTACGTGCTTAATTATCTGCATTTAAACAGAACTTGCGCTCTGTAATAATTGCCTATAGTAACATGTCGTGTGCGTGGCATTAAACTGATAATACACATTTGAAAATTATTTTTTGGATGACATCTAAATAACCACTTGTCCTTGTATTTTCATACTTTTTAGGAGGACATGATAGATGGAATTTGTCTGGTTAAGTCATGCTACATTTACAAATCAACAAAGCTGTTAAGTATGTGTCCTTGTCTCAGTATATATGAGAGGTGGTGATGTGTCTTCTTTCAGCTTGTTGATGCTGGGTCTTTTTTTCAACCTAATATGTCACAAACCAAACATTTAATCATCAATTTAGCATTTGCTAATGGTAAACCTCTATCATATCAAACAGGCACATTGGCAAATTTCATATCCCAGGACAATGTCTTTATGCTGGATGCTTTACTATATACTGTTCAGACGAGACACAAGTTGTCTTTCAGTTTTCCAGTGTTTGATAAAGGAAGACAACACATTCACATTTGTGTTTTCCCTACCCTTCTATTGGGGGGCGCTCTCACCCCCTAACGGCACCACCCGCCCCACCCCCGGAAGATCAAGTTAATTTAATAGATTATTTTTCTATATAGTGCCAGGTCGCAACAGACGTAATGTAAGGTTACCTTTCCTATATAGGACAGGTCTTTACCTTTTTTTTTTTAAACGAACTAAAAACATTTGTTATATATTTATTTACAACATGTAATTTCTGTCTCTACATGGTTGGGGTTCTATTTCTCCTCCGCTCTCTGTTACACAGCGGAGCCTTGATGCGCGCACACGCATGCACGCGCACACACACACACAAACACGAGCACGTTCATTCACATGAACACTCTCCCACCAGCGGACTGAGAGCACGCGTCAGAAAGTAATAGTTAAGGTCTGATCATGACTGTTATTTAAAGAAAGTGTTTGTGTCAGTCCGTCTGGTTCCCCCGGCCCCTCTGAATGCATACGTGTCTATTCCGCGCGTGCCAGAGCACCCCCGCAAATGCTGTGAACATAGGGGAAATACTGTACATACTGTTATGCCAAAAAAATCATGACCTGATATGGCAGAAACTGTGGTGCATGTGCAGACCATCTAGTCCCATTAGGTCTAGTTGACAGTACAGATGAAGTGTAAATGAATACATAATATGGACATCCAAGTCAAACTGAAACTATGATATCCCTCAGACTAACATTCTTTTATAAATCCTATCGACTGCTACAGTAAACCTATAGCTGCCTTCATTTCACTCACCTGTGGAAACAAGGGCCTCTCGTCACGTTTAAACTTCAGGCAGTCAATAATCATCCTTTTCATTGACTTGGGTGAGGTACTATACAGCTTCGTGAGGTCTGGCGACAAGTAACCGCGTCCAACCATAAAGATAATCTGCACGAGAAGACGGAGAAGAGAAAGTGAGTGAGAAATGACTGTGGCATTAGTGAGGATAAAGCTCACATTCACTAAATTGAGAAAAAAATATCATTGACTTATTTTCACATAAAAAAGCAAAACAAATGAAATGAAAAAAAGAAATAACAACTTTGGAAACAAAGACTACAATGTAATGCATTTCTTTCTGTGAATACAAACAAAATGATAAGGCAGAAGTTACACTTCTAAAGGTATATTAAAAACATGTATATGCAGAAGCATTCACTGTAACATCTTGCCAGCAAAACATTTTCCATAATATCTTCAGAAGAGATGGACTTGACATGTTGCACCATCTGTAGGAAAAATCTTCTGGGCTCTTTGTGGAAGCATTGTGTACATGTGAACAAGCTAGAGAGAGCCTTGATTTAATCCTGAGGTCTGCATAGGCTCTAGAAAACAGTGTGTGATGTAGGTTGTTGTTTGAGTGAGCATGTAATAAACCACTGCTGAGAATGCTAACACAACTCTGTCTCTGTGCATTAGGTTACACAGATCTTTAATAGCCAGCTTGGAAAGTGAAGGGTGTTGGATCACAATGCTATGCAAAAATTAAAAACCGGGGCAATTGGATACCCTGCTTTATAGTGTGAACATGTGGTGGCGTAAACACAAAGTAGAGTGTGACGAAACCTGGTCTCGGTTGTTGATATTGGAGTAAGGCAGTGCCCCTGACATCAACTCAAACAGCACCACTCCGTAGCCGTACACATCTGACTGGAACGTATAAGGGTTGGTGTCCTGCATTCGGATCACTTCGGGAGCCTGGGGGAAAATAAATGTTTTAAAAAAAGAAATTTAGATCAATGACAAAATCTAATATGGCTGATTATGATGACTAATTTAAAGAGTTAACCCTCATGCATCACTATGGATTTTGGCGGTGTTAGTGCCACCGGCAATTGTATTTAATGCATAGGCATGACAATGGGGAAAAGGCTGATTCTAGTGATGAACAGTAAAAATGTCAAATTTTTCTATTCTTCAAAATGAAACCCTGATATCACAGAATGCATGATTATAAAGTGTAATGACAAAGTGTTCGTTTTGATGGGAGTCAATGGTACATTTTTGTCTGCTAGTGACTTAAAAAGGGTGATAAATTCTAAATCTAATGCAACACAAAAAGAATAAATGCCATAAAGTCAATATTTTGGGTAACCTTTGACAGACCCATGTTGACTGATTAACACCAATCTCCCAGCGACTTTCCATTTGTTTTATGTTCATTGTGTTTTTTTGCATACAAAAATGACAGCAAGTAATCAAACTGGCATTTAAAGGGTTAAAATCTTCAAAATGATTAAATGTTTGGTAGTTTTGAAAAGAGCTGAATTTGTTTAAAACAGTTACGCAAAAAAGTAGAAAAATTATGAATCTCTTAAGTATGGATGGCAGTTTTTTGGAAGCAGACATTTTTGTCCTTTGTCCATGACTGATTAGGGTAGTACATTAAAGTGGCGCCTGAGGGTTAAAACTGTGTAGGGAGCAAAACGTAAAATGAAAAGCGGACACACAGAGTCAAAGCACAACAGTTTCTGCTGTAAACATTGATTTATACAAAAACAAAAGAAGGAAACAAAGCAGAGATTCAGGTTAAACATTTCAGTCAGCTCAAACAAGTTTAGATCACCACTTGCTATTGTAATAATAGAGATTCAACAGAAACAGGAGTATGACTTGGTGACTGGGTTTTATAATAATAGCAGCCGTTAGTAAGCTGTAAAGAAGGGGTGTCCCTCCACCATCTACAGCAGGGGTGCCTACTATTTTTCGGTCACAGCAATCTACCAGTGATTTGTTGAACCAGGGGGAGGGTGTGTGTGTGACATGCGCTCTCTCACTCGGAGTGTGTGTGTGTGAGACCCACGCTCTCTCACTCTGTGTGTGTGTCTCTTTCTCTCGCCCATGGTGACGTGTGACGGGCGCCAGTTGACACCGGTTGTCGCCGATTTGTTGACATTTGTCATTTACTCACCATCCAGAGAATGGACCCACTCGGCTGTTCCACCTGTTGAGAGCCGCTCCACCGAGACTTCACGGTGGCCAATCCAAAGTCACCGATCTTAACAGTCCAGGCCTCATGGAGAAAAATATCTGGCAGCAGAGCTCAAGAACCATCTCCACACCCAGCTGGTGCATTTATCCATCAATAAAATCTGACTGAATGTATTGTCATGTTAGATGAATTCCTCAACATTAGAAAATAGCATATGTAAAGTGTCATTGTTGTACATTTGATCAAATACGGAAGCTCATGACTTTAAAGCTTTATGTCAACAAAATGTGCAGTGTGTGAGATGTGGTGATATCTAGTGGTGAAGTTGCATGTTGTATCCATAACCTCACCCTTTTCCTTCTGAGCATTAAGGAGAACCTATGGTAGACTTCAGTTGTCATTAAAACTAAGTTTGGCAGGTCCAGTCTAGGATACTCTAAAAACATGGCAGCCCACCTAGAGAAGACCCCCTCCTCAAGTAAATATACATAAATTGACTTATTTAAGAGTTATTGAGAGGAAACATTGGCTAGGCGATTATAAATTAGTGAAAATGTAAGTATGTGATTGCTTTGTAATATTTTCATAAGTGACAAAAATGACCAATCTACAAACTGCACCTTTAAGTTATCATTTGAACCATATTGGATACGTTTTCCTCTGTGTCTGTTGACTAGTTGGTCAACAGACTTCAGAGTTCTTTTCCACTCATTGGCACCTTAACGATGCCAACACTAAATATATACATCTGCCTAATAAAATGTTTATGAATCCTGTTTTTTTGTAAGCTATCTCAAAAATTGTGTTCAAAACTGTCACTTTGGTGACTGATTCTGCAGCTATTTCAGTTTACATTCACAAATACAATCAGAAGCTGGTAGTGGAATATTAAAGGATACTATTTGATTTCAGATCTCGATGAATGATGTTCTTTGCATGAAGGTAACTGGAGGAGAGAAGAAAAGAGTGGAAATAAGTTGATTACTTATGATTCAAATACATGAAAAACTGACTGATCTTACAACATATCAGTGCAGGAAGTGTATTTACTAACATACAACATACAATAACAATTGATGTGGCACACATCTCAAAAAGGGTGTCTGTAGTGAAGCTTTACAAATAGTGAAATGGAAACTAGTAGCATGTCTTACTCCATCCCCTGTGCCGTCTGTCTGGCCACATCAATGCGCCGCATTGTGTCAAATTTGGTTTCGCTAACATGCAGATGGCGGTACAGGCTGCTTCCTTCACACCACTGTGTGATGATGGCAAAGTTAGGTTTAGTCATGTAGCCCATGAACAGCAGGATGTTGACGTGGCGGGTCTTCCTGCAGAGAACAGAAACAGAAACAGGTTATACATGCATACAGTATATTCCATTGTCCGATTCAGGTAAGACTAAGTTGAGTGTGCGGTTGCAGTAATGTTAAAGGTGCAGTGTGTAAGATTTAGTGACATCTAGAGGTGAGATTACATGTAATATCCATCTCCTCACCCTCCTGAACATGCAGGAGAACCTATGGTAGACTTCAGTTGGAATTAAAACTCAAAAAATATTGAGTATGTCCACTCTGAGCTGCTGTAAAAACATGGCAGACCTTAGAGAGAGGACTCGCTCCTCATGTAAATATACATTAATGGGCTCATTATAGGGTAATGGAAGAAAATAATATATTAGGTGATTATATATTCATGAAAATGTCAGTATGTAATTGTAATATTTGGTGACAAACAGTGAAATCTTGTGTAAGGTCACTTCTATTGGTAGAAAAACTATTCCAAAACAATTTCATGAATTTATAATCACATAATTGTATACATTTCTTTACATTACTCTTACATGAGCTATTCAGTGTCAGGAGGGAGCTGCTATATTTTTACAGTAGTCTAGCATGGACATTCTAAAAAATGTTTTAGTTTGAATGACAACTGAAGTCTACCACAGGTTCTCCTGCTCCTAAAAAGTAAGGTCAGGGAAAATCAATTATGACTTTATATAGTTTTTTTAAATAACAAGAATCTTAAAAAAGGTATAAATAGAATCATTACTGACCGTAGGACCTGCATTTCATTTTTGAAAGCTTGTAACTGTTCAGGCGTTGGCTCGGTGACTTTAAGGATCTTGATGGCCACGTCTCCGTGCCACTTCCCCTTAAAGACTGTTCCAAAGGAGCCAGCACCTATTCTCTTCTGAATGGTGACTTCTCGAGAGTGGACCTCCCAATAGTAACTTGAGTCTCTGTAGCCCCCTCGGTGCTGAAACAACACAAGACCTGCTAAGTGATTGCTTTCTGTGCACTTGTCAGAGGGCAAACTGTGAAAGGTCGATATGGTCAAAGACTACCTACCACTTTCTTTTTGTCATCTGACGAGGAGGGCTTACGCTCTGAAGGAGACTTTGGTGGTCTCCTGCCAGGAGAACCGAGGGAGGAGGGTGGGCTGGTAGAGGGCTTCGGTGAGGGCTCAGGACCTGTGGGATTGTGAGGGCACAATTTAAAAAAGGCAAAAAAAAAATACCACAGATCCCAAATTACTGATAGTTATCCTAATAGACAAAGGAAAATAAAACAAAACCCTACCGATTGTGTTGTTGAATTTGAGCGCTTCCTAAAAGGAGGAAAATACCAACACATTAATTCACATTCATCTACTTAACACACAACTAATCAAGGAATTACCATCAGTGTTTTTATTAAAGGTGCAGTGTGTAAAATTTGGTGACCTCTAGAGGTGAAGTTGCATGTTATATCCATCATGTCACCCTCACCCTTCTGAACAAGCAGGAGAACCTAGGGTAGACTTCAGTTATCATTAATAGCCACTTTTAGGACTGTAAAAACATGGCGGCCTCAATAGAGGACCCCCTCCTCATGTATATATACATTAATGGGCAAATAGGTAATGGAAAAAAAAAAACATTTACTTGAAAAATGACCAAGATCTTACACACTGCACCTGCACTACTGCGGAATAACCAAAAATCCATACACAATCCAACCTGCAAGAGCATTTACTGTATCTACATATGGTCGTACACATATGACCATATCCAACAACCAATCATATATCTGCAAGAATAATACCAGTGTTCACAATAGTAAGATATTAGGTTAATTCTTGTCTTTATTCCATCACACAAAAAATATAATTCACCTTGAATTGTGCCAATAATGTTTCCTTTGAATGAATTTACTTTTGGTACATTTGTGAGAAATATTTTACAGACAATTAAGATATCACTATTCTAGACTGTACCAATACTCAATTTTTGTTCTTTGTAACAACCACATAGGTTTAACTGAAGGTGAAGTTCTGAAAAATGTACAAACTTATTCACTTAACTAGTTGACAAAAATGGGTAATATTAGTTAACATAAAAAAGTAGACTTGTATCAAAATGTTCATCAGCCGAGAAGCTGCCAATTGCTGAGCAGTAGTTGGTTAATATTTGTCCATCTTCATAATTTCACCTGATTAATTTGGTTTTCAAGCAAAATGATAATAGTAATAGTAGTCTAAATATGGATGATCACTGACCTCAATGATGCTGACACCGACAGGACCCACTGTGCTGACCATATGAACATTGGGAGTGGAGGTGGAGCGATGCCTCTGTAAAGACTGACCATCTCCTCCAGGCATGGGGAAGCGAAAGGCCGAGGTCGGCGACAAGAGGTCCATCCTGTGTGATGAATAAATGATAAATTAACTGTTTTTATTCCCAAAACCCAAATCCCAGCGTTTGACTTAGCTGCCCTTTCAGTTTGAGAAGAATTTGTTTGACGACTGAGCTTACCCAGCAGGTTCTGGGGTTAAGGCTAGGTTGCTCTGTGAAGGGGAATGTTCTGGCAATAATATCTGAGGGTACTCATCGGTGCAAGGATTAGGATCACACCTGGAAAAGACATGAGGAAAGAGTGAGGGGATGAGACACAACAGGCAAAATGAAATACAATAATACAAGGGGAAGACAACAGATGTTAAGTCAGCGAGGGTCTGGTGAACCGTTTGCCTTTAACACGGCTATGAAGATAACGCCTATGCATTGAATAATAGACTCTCTTGATGACGTCTTATCTCGTTTCATAATTGAAAGGCAGGGATGTGAAAATCTAATAGTGTGATAGCGATTAACTAGTTACTATTATTTACAGATCAATTTTAAAGGTGCAGTTTTTGTCATTTCTAAAAGAAAAATTACTAAACAATTCCATATCAACATTGTCATGAGTTTATAATCACCTATTTTTCCCCCATTACCCTTAAATAAGTCCATTAATGTAAAAGGAGCGGGTCCTATCTATGGGGGTTGCCATGTTTTTACAGTAGTCCAGAGTGGACGTACCAAACATCTCTTAAGTTTGAATGACAATGAAGTCCATCATAGGTTCTCCTGTATGCTCAGAAGGGTGTGGCTGAGGTCATGAATACAATACGCAACTTCACCACTAAATGTCACCAAATCTTACACACTGCAACTTTAAAGGGACCGTTTCTAAGGGCCTCATATTTTCCCTACTGTTTAATTGTATCCAAGGATGGATAGACCAGCTAGTGCAACAATGACAAGTTGAAAAACTATTTCTGCATCATATGAACAAAAAGATCCATTACCACATCCACTTACAAACTGAACAGAAATCTTGTCCAACTCACCTTTTGCTCACAGTATCCATATCGACGCACACTGTGGGGACCTTGCTACTACAGTGCTGGTGAAATTTGTAGCAACAAGTCTGACATCTGAAGCCATTAAAAAGAAACTTGTGGCAAAAATCACAGAAAGCTAACTTGAAGAAGGTTTTCCGTACCTGCAAAAAAATGTAAGCAAGAAACAGCACTAAAATCTTAGATGTCCTTCGAAGTACAGAACAGGCAGGTATATGGAATTAGCAGCTACTTACAAAGTTGTGCATGGTGAGGGGAATGTCATCCAGGACTTCAACCATAAGCTCCTCTCCAACCAGAGGAGTGATGTCTGTGTCCCAATCTGTCAGTCTCTTACGACTAAAGAGGCAAAGACAGAAAAAAACAAAACAATACCATGTTCATTCCAAGTTGAAAACAATGAGCTAACCTTGACTTATACAAATGAATGAATTAGCTGACTCTAACTAGCTCGGAAGGCAAGGCAGCTTATTTGTGCAGCATATTTCATATACAGGGCAACTCAATGTGCTTTACATGAAATCAAGATACACACAATAAAACTAAATCCAGAAAGAGAAAAACAAAAGTTAGACTAAAATGGAGCAAGAAATATGAGTAGAGCATAAAATAATAACTTACTTTAAAATCATTGAAAGAACATACAGTAAAAATGAAATTAAGATGCTTTAAAGGAGCTTAATCATAAGCACATGCAAAGAGAAATGTTTGTAGCCTGCATTTTAAAATGTTCACATTTGGGCCTGATCTCAGTTCAGCTGGTAACTTGCTCCAGTTGTGTGCAGCAGAATACTGTAGCTAAAAGCTGCTTCACCATGTTTAATCTGAGCTCTGGGCTCCACTAGTTGACCTGTGAGAGTAGATCTCAGAGCAATGTAATTTACAATGTACTGAAATCTTGACTTAACAAGATATGCTAAAGTTGGACTTTATACTCAGCCTACAGTCTTAACATTCTATCAACGTATAAACTAACCACAAGGTTTAACATGTAGCCCAGGGACTTGTGAATTGTTTGCTGTTGCTTTCTGATCTTTCGTGTGAGTGAAGTGTTAATGAGGAATGCAACACATTATCCCTGTATGTGCGGAGGGAGGGACATTCAGGAGACAGTGATGTAATCTTACCCCTCTAAAAGTCGGAATACAGCACAGCATTCTTGACTTAGGCCTCTCACTTTGAGTGCTTTATCTAAACTCTCATGCACAGTCTGTCCTTGACGAACATTCACCTGCAAACAGGAAAATGGAGTGACTTTTGATTGACCTTTACAAAGGTAACATGAGGGCACACGAAAAAAAAAAAAGAAATGAGAGACATACAGATGAACAGTTGATGCTCTAAATGATTTGTGAAATGATCCCCCAGACTGAAAACCTACGACAGATTATATGTTCTCGAAACAATATTGCATTCCTGGTCTCACCACAACTGCTGCTGCTGTGATGGCATTAACCACATTTTCACAACTTTAGTATTGTCTGTGCTGATTCCTCATAGTGACAGATGAAAGATGAGCAACTACAGAGTACATGCTTGCAATCTTTAATACTTGGTGCACAAAATGTAATCAGGTCTTAACTGTAGAGAGAATATTGTGGACACTGAGGTTTAGTGCTCTACAGCTGTAAATGATTGAAGATATGGTTTGGTATTGAACATTGTCGGAAACCATGTCCACAAAATCATTATTGGCATAATCCCTGATATTACAATTTAGCACTATGGCACCAGTATAACATACATTTTTTCTAAGAATAATAAAATCTATGAGTCAAACAAATCACAGATTGCAGCAAACACCATCTGGGAAGGTTGACACCAACTGTCCACTAGCTTACTCATAGATGTGTTGTGATAGATGTTAGATTTTGCATGACTGATTACATGTACAGCCCACATGGTTGGCAGAAAGCTTCCACAGAGGAGGCAACTGCCTTTTCACTTGGAGCACTCCCATATATTAACATAATGAATGTACAGTAAGCCACTACATCATTATTTTAGAGCCAGTTGTCTCACCACTGTCCTCTGTTTGTTAGGGAGATAGACTCGGATGGTGCCCCCACCTCGGGGTACATCCTCCGGACTGGTCTCCCCCGAGGAGGAGTAGGAGGAGGAGGTGGAGGACATGTTGAGGCGCAAGCAGATCAGGGGAACGTTGTACTTGCACTTGAATCGCTGCAGCGTGAAGACAGCTTCATGCACAGCAAGGTTCAGGAGTTGCCTATTTATTCAGAACCTGAAACAACAGAGACATGTTGCAGTTTGAGGGAAATAGAAACACACTGTCATGCAATGAAAATACAAAATGAAAATAAAGTATTATGGTGCCAATTGTGGCATGGAGGGGTATTATCTCATCTGTTCATTTTTCTAGTTGAGAGAAAATATAGTCAGCCATTCAACTTGATCAATACGATCAAGTTGATGAAAACTACACACACACATATATGTTATGTAAAATATGTATATGTATCATGAGGAAAACATTAGACATTACAGCTGCCAAAAAAGCCCACATGAAAACAATGATTGACATATCATCTGAAAGACTGCCCTTCACGCAGCACTGTACACAGCCAGCCTGAACTAAAACTACAGGCACCCTGTATGAATCGAATAAAAGTTCAGCCAGATTCTCTGATGAACAAAAACATTCTACAATCACTGAACCTCCCAGTGCTCAATGAATAAATGTTAAGACAGCAAAAAGTAGTCTGGATCTTTCATGTAGGAACTTATTGCACAACTTTTTCGTTAAAATATTTTAAAGCCAGGATTTTAAAGCTTAAGCCCAAAAAATATATATAAAAGGAATGACAGATTCAACAGTGCCAGTACAGCTGAAGTTTAGCTGGCATTAATATCTCCAGCAGTCGGTATTTCCGCAGTAAAACTAAAAGCCTTGAGTTTTTATATTTTCTCCACTTTCCCGTTGAACAAGAAGCAAACATGAAACAGATCCTGAGTTGCTGAATTATAGTGGCACACATCAAATCTTTTCCTGGGTGACATGGTGCTGAAAGTTAATGTGCCCCGACAACGGTGGTCAGTGATTTTTTTACATCCAAGTCGAAATTCTGCTGTATAAAGCATTACT
>JAFBJT010009498.1:0-14944 GCA_016785325.1 Chascanopsetta lugubris | reverse complement strand
ACACACACACACACACACACACACACACACACCGTGATGAGATGATGTTGCCCTCTAGTGGAGAAACATGAAACATGAAACATTCACACAGCTGGAACCTCTCTCTTAACTTCTACTTATTAATACTAATAATGAAAATAATAGATGGCATTAGATAATAGATGATTGATTGATTGATTGATTTTGATCAGGATGTGAAGCCTGGAGACGTGATGCAGAAGAAGAACATGTGGGAGGTCATCGGAGACGCTTCACCAGCGCCGGGACAGAAAAACAGTAAGGTGAGTGACCGGTCACTGAATCGATAGAATTGAGTATAAAGTGTAGCGATGACATCACTCCTGGTTTGTTGTTGTTTTGTTTCCTCAGGGATCCACAGCCGGTAAAAAGTATAAATTCATCGTCACCGGTCACGGAAAGTACGAGAAGATTCCTGTGGACGACGAGAGCGGAGAGGAATTCATGAACGGACAATCTGGTGAGAAAGGGTTTGGTATAAGTATTTTATTTTGAAAGTGTCTCCAGGTTCTGCTTCCTGTGGCGAGAGGAAGCTCAGAGAACCTGAAAACTACAGTCACGTGATAGGAAAACAAAGAAAGCGGAAACATGAGAATATAAAAATACTACATCTGTCGCGTGTCTTCACTGTGAAACCTCTCGTGACCTTTGACCCCTCGGCTCAGCATCACACTGCCCCTCATCATCCAATCACTTCTCCGATACTTTCTTCAAGGAATTACTGACTTATTTCAAAATAATTCATTTCATCTCAATGTGTTTTTCTACTTTTCACTTCACTTTTCTACAGTTTGGTTCCTCATATAATATTCATACAGCTTTTTTGAACTATTATTATAATTTTACACAAATTCTCGCTGTACCTGGATCTTTTTAAAACTGATTTTGGGGAAAAGACCATTTGGTTTTCACCTTCAGAGAGTTAGCTTCACCTTCAGAGAGTTAGCTTCACCTTCAGAGAGTTAGCTTCACTTTCAGAGAGTTAGCTTCACTTTCAGAGAGTTAGCTTCACTTGAACTAAAACACGCTTTAATCGTCTGCGTATGAAATGATGTGTTGAACATGATGAAAGGAAGAGAATGCGAAGCTGTGACGTTACGTAAAACACGGAGGCTTTAATCTGATGTGATGTCTGACCGACGCTACGACAAAAACAAACATCCACTGGACAAACGCAACACAAAGTATAAAGTGAAGACCAGAGTTTTTACAGTGAAGGACACAAAGACGGAGACCTGACCGGACCTGTCCACCAGAGCTTCTGCTCTGTACTCAACATGAACCCGCGCAGATGAATCTTAAACCGAGGCGAAGCCCTTCGCTACTCTATTAAAGTCTTTGGGTTCCTCGTCTTTGACCTTGCGTCCGATCAGACCCATCTCGAACACCGTGGAGATCTTCGTCACCGGCCTGGACGCCGCCTCTCGCAGTTTCTTGGCGTCGAACCTGGGACTGAAGAGGAGCACGGGCAGACGGTGCGCGAAGGACGGTACCTCTTTGGGCTCCTCGGTTTTCTCCCGCGTCTTCTCCGTCTCGCTTTTGTTCAACTCGATCTGGTGCATGATGTTCTCCTTGGTGGAGAACATCTGGAAGAGGACGGCGTCCCACATCTTGGTGGCCTTGGGAGCGTCTTTGGTTTGGTTGTCGTCTTGAGCGTCGGGCGAGGCCTCGACCTTCCCCTCAGCCTGTCTTACCTCCGTCTGAACCTTCTCAGCGGCGGTGGGTTCCTTGGGAGAGTCACTCACGGGGAACTGGGGCTCCTCCTGCTCCACCACCATGTGCTTCTTCAGCCGGGACCAGCCGCTCGCTGTGAATTTGGCTCCTTTCGGCTTTTGGACGACCTTCAGAAGGGGTTCGGCTGCAGGGATGGACTCGTCGCCTTCCTTTTTCTCAGGCGCAGCTTTAACTGCTGCTTCCTCTTTGTTAGTTTCACTCTCCGTTGTTGTAGCAGCAGCAGCAGCAGCAGCAGCAGCAGTAGGCGGAGCAGGTGCTGCTGCCGAGCTTGGTTTGGAGATTTCAGCGGTAGTCGCCGGAGGTTTCAGCGGCTCCGCGGTTTCAGTTTTCGTCTCGGCAGTCTGGACTTTGTCTCTGCCGAAGAATTTCCTCACTGCCTTCAAAGGGTCAACGGCTTTGGGTGGAGGACCTTTGGTTTCAGGAGGGTTTGGCTTAGGTTTGCTTTCTTCTTGGACTTGTGTTTCTACTTTCTCAGGACTCTTCACCTCTGTGGGTGCAGGTTGAGTCTTCGGCGCCTCTTGAATCACTGTTTCCTCTTGTTTGACTGTAACCGGACCAGGATCTGGACTTGTCCCTGAGGTGTCTGGTGCCTCTGAAACAACAATGTCAGGGACTGGAGGCAATCCTTTGGGTTCAACTTTGGGAGGTTCTGTCGACACCTCATCAGTCGAAGGTTCTTTCGTCAACAATTCCTGACTCTTAGCTGATTCCTTTTTAGCCTCTTCTTCCGTTGATGTCGTTGAACCCATGATACCAAACGCTGGAGTGAACGTTTTGATTCCACCATAAGCTGCGTACTCCGCTGGGGTCAAACCTCGATAGCCAGACTTTGACTTCTGAGCCACCTGTGTTGGGGTTTTCGGTCTCTGAATAGCTCCGGGTGACGCACCAGTGGGCGCTTTTGGTCGAATATATCCAGGTGATGAGGTCCTTAGTCTTGAAGCCTCGTAAGTTGGGGTCCTCGACCTTCGGTAGCTTTGAGAAGTCACTGTCTCAGATATAGAAGCTGTCGAAGTTTGGGTCTTGACCAGAACCGGTTCGGACTTTGACCTGGTTAAACTTTGCTGGGTCGGTTTAGCCTCGGGTGTCACATCTGCGGAAATGTCCCCGTTCAGGACCGTCTCAGTCGGCCTGGGCTCGGAGGTCACTGTGCTCAGGGAGGACGCCGATGGTGTCGGTGACACCGCAAACAAGAGCGGGTTCGGTTTTGAGATCTCAAAGACGGGTGTGGGAGCCCGACCCACATGGAATGCCGGGGTTCTGGGCCGCCCTGCTGGAGTCTTTGATGTCTGGAACTCGAAAGTTGGTATAACTCTGATGTCGGACGTCGGAGTCGCTCTCTTGACTTCCGATGTCGGAGTCGCTCTCTTGGCTTCAGGCGTAGGAGTCCCAGCGTTAGGGGTCGAATCCTGTGTTGTCTCTGTCGGGGTCTGAAGTACCGTGCTGCCGATAGCGGTCAATTCCGCTGTGTCGTACACCGGCGTCGTCCTTGACGACTCATAGTACGACGTGCTGGCCGTGTAGATCCTGATCTGAGGAACATCAAACATCGGCTTGGGCGACCTTGAGGATTCAGTGGCTTTGAAAGTTGGACGAGGACTTTTTGATCTCCTGAACGGAATCAAGACGGTGAGAGGTCGAACCGTCGCTTGACTTCCTGCTGGTTTGGGCTGTGGAGCTGCCACAGCAGGTCTGGAACCAGTTTCACTCAATGGTTTTGCCGCCTCAGGAGGCGAGATTGTCACCTCAGGCACAAAAGAAGCCAAAGTCGGAAGCGGCGGCGGCACGACCGGCCCCGGAGCTGGCGAGGCTCCAAACAGCTGCGCAGAGTGCGAGGACACTGAGGTGACATGGTGTGAGTATGGTGGGAATGCCGCCGACTGAGGCGAGAACCTGGCCGCTCTGCCGTAAGCCGCGCGCTGCGGGTAAGGCGACGCCACGTGCTGGTAGAGTGGGCGGACGGTGAAGCGCGGAGGCTGCTGGACGCCGCACGGGCCGGACGGCGTCTCCGGGGGGCAGGGGGGCGTGGAGTGGTCGCTGTGCTCCAGGTCGGCACTGGCTTCGTTGACGGGGGAGAGGCTGGAGCGGAACGGCGCCGAGGACGGCGGCGCCTGAACCGAGGCCTTCTTCTTCGCCGATTTCTTCAGGAGTTTCTGAAGACGGACGTTGTCCTTCCCGGGTTTGGGCAGCAGGGGCGGCGGGTACTGCTGGGCCAGCAGGCCCGGCTGCGCGAAGGCGCCGTAAGCAACAGCCATGAGCGCGGCGGCACCCTGAGGATCAAAGAACAGGAAGTGTCAGAAACAGCCGATTCATACGTCATACAACCTTTAATCCGGACATTCCACCGGTGATCCTTTAACTTCTCCTCTTTAAGTGTCGTCATGTCGTGTTTATTTTCTTGACTGAGGTCGGCTGTGAACTCCACCCAATAAATGAAGGAAAACAGTCGAAACATATTGTTAAGCCCCGCCCACATCTCTAAACTAACATCATCGTTTCTTCAGCGCTTCAAATGTAATATCTTTATCACCCAGATAACAGACAATGATCATAATTATGTGTTTTCTACAGAGACGCTGACACATCACATTTCTATTCATCAATTCCACGATAACTCAATCATATGATGTGATATTTGCTCATTCCTCATTTTCTTTTTGTGTTTTTCTTCCAGATTGTTTCCATGGTGATTACTGAGCAGACTCCTCCTCCTGGATCTCACTTCTACCTGCTGAAGAACAACTGGAAGCAGCTCCTCTTCGTCATTTCCAGTCACATGATCTCATGTCAATCGAACATCACATCGTCTCCCACTCACTGGACAAACTTCTGAACACTATTTTCATTCCCTCCTTGTTTTTGTATTTTCTCTTATTTCCTGTCACTGTACATAACGAAGTGAGAGCGATAATGTTTTATCTTTGTCCTTATTATTTCACACATG
Organism: Chascanopsetta lugubris; assembly: GCA_016785325.1. Classification (NCBI taxonomy): domain Eukaryota; kingdom Metazoa; phylum Chordata; class Actinopteri; order Pleuronectiformes; family Bothidae; genus Chascanopsetta; species Chascanopsetta lugubris. The sequence continues at coordinate 10,248 of JAFBJT010009498.1, read as the reverse complement.
TGGGGAATCATTTTTATATTTTTCAATCAAAGCACCGCAAGGTGTCAGGTGGTCCACTCTGCACTTACATGACTGTTCCACCACAACAACAAGAACAAACACACAGCTGATCGGATCAATCAGACTCTGTCTCCTCTTTCAAACATCTCCCTTCAATTCACACGTACTGAAATTTATCCTCGTTTTTCTTTTATCTCGAAGTAAATTAAAAATATTTTCTACTTTGCATTATCATTATTAGTGATGTCATCATTATTATTATTATTATTGTTAAATGAAGTCTGATGGTAAAGTAAGATGAGGAGTAGGTCCTCCTCTCCACTAGAGGGCGCCATGTTGCAGCACCATGTTTCTACAGTAGCCCAGAATGGACGAACCTATAGAGTTTGAGTGAGAGCTGAAGGCAGCCATTGGTTCCGATGCCTTTGTTGAGGTGAGGCAACTGAAATATACGACTTCACCACTGGAGTCACTAAATCCTGCGCGCTGCACCTTTGATGTTCAAGGCCTGCAAAATAATTCATGCCCTTCACGGTTCGACAAGAAACATTTGTGATTTGGATTACAGAGAATTTAATGTGGTTAAAAAATATGTGTTTTAACCTATAAACACACACACACACACACACACACACACACACACACTAATTAGGCCTGTGCTGTTTATAAGACGGAAAATCTAACGTGTGGCTGAACTCTTCCTGGATGAAGTTTCAGTCTCACAGCTGATCCCGGATCCTTTTACTCGTCCTAATTTTAGTTTGAAGGCAGAGAGACGATCGACCAATCAGCTGCTTCCTCCTGTTTTCTTATGTTCAGACTCCTGATTGACAGATCAACTTCACAGAACAGTATTACATAAGAACAAGGTATAAGAAGTGGGATTACCACTCATTCATTCATTCATTCATTCACTTACAGACCCAAAGAAAACAAAAGGAAGGAGAGTGGAGGAATTGGGTTATGGTGACACCAAGTGGTGAAGTTGCATATTGCCCGGCTGCCTCCATAGAGTGGACCTGCTTTTGATATAAATGTAAAGACTCATTCTAGAGTCACTGAAAACAACAACTCATTCATTAAGTTGATTAAACACTCGTAAAACATCAGTGTAATCAATTTAGTATTCCACTGAAATCAATAAAACTTGAAATAATTTTCAACAAAATCGACACACTGTACCTTTAACGTTAGGATTAATAAGTGTTAACTAGTGCTGAGTGGCACCAAAGAGAATTAAGAGACCCCCCAGTGCAGTAGCTCTCCAGGCCTGTGGGGGGAGCTCTGATGACATGTTTGTGGTCAAACCAGGAAGTGCGATCAGTCAGGAAGTGTTTGACGGTGTGTTGTTGTTGTTGATTGATCTTTTTCCTCCAGGATCAATGACGACACGTCATGAACAGAAGGTGAGTAACTTGTTTTAAACATTTTATTTTGTGTTGTGTGAGATGTGTTTCTCTGGACTCGGGTTGAGAGTGACGCAGGTTTATCGCTTTGACTGCTTGAATGTTCCGTGTGTAGGATTTAGCGACAACTAGTGGTGAAGTTCCTTTTGTCTTTTAAACAGTTTGCAGTTATTAAAACTCAAAGGTGGTTTAAATTGTCCGTTTGGGGCTACAGTAGAAACATGGTGGTGCAACATGGCTGCCTCCATAGAGGTGAACTGCCCCTGATGCTCCCATCACACATAAACTAACCTCGATAGGAATATTACAGAAATACAATATAAAATATAAACATGGTAATGAAATGAAGTGATTCTGCACTCGAAAATGCCACAACTGGGATTTTATATTTCACAAGGCAAAATAAGATGAAAAATAGATTCACCATCGTTTTACTAAAAGTAACTTTAAAATGCTAAGTGTATTTTTAAACTTAAATCAAATGTATTTGCAGATATCCTAAAACCGGCCTGTGAGAATCTGTGAGCCGGCAGTTAACAGGGCGGAGCTTTATTTGACCAGCTGTGTCACTTCAGGGTCTCATCTCACTTCCTACTAAAATATACACATATACAAGCATATATAAATATATATAAATATATATACATACATATAAATATACTTATATATATGTATATTTTTGTATACATATACTTCTATACGTATACATGTGTTGAAGGGTGACTGAATGCAGAGCATCTGACCTCATGACATCACAGCCCCCTGACACCGGAGAGGTATCACTCAGTTTCACACGCCAGGACAAGAATTCAGCATTAATGCATGGACCAATGAGAGGGGGGGTATTATGGGATGCAGAAAATGATTGATATGATTATGTAATTAAATAACTAGGTTTGACATCACTATCTGTACTATGTGTGTCACCTCAGTGAATTGTAGACCAGATCTGGTTGTGTTTTAAAGGCCTAACCCCCCCCCCCCCCCCCCCCCCCACCCCCACCCCCCTCTCCCACCCGAACCTGCCGCCTGCCTGACACATGAGACTTCTCTCCTCCTTTTAAGGCTCTGGAAGGTTTGGTATTTGGATCGCCTTCAGGATGAAAGTTCAAAAGAGGAAAGGGTAATAATAGCCATGTCATGAAAAACCCGGCGGCTCCCCAATGGTCGTCCGTAAGCAGATGAATCCACCCCAAAATAAAATCCATTCGCACACAATCAAAACGGTGAAAGCACCACGGACCAGGATGAACTCACCAGGTACAAGCTTGTAGCGGTTGTTCAAAGCGCCCGGCAGGTTCCCCTGAACACAACGAGACAGAAACACTGATTCAGGTTCAACGTTAAGTGCCGGCGACGACAAAGCGCTTTATTAGACAACAGGAAGTTGATCCCTCCGGAAGCCCGGACACATAACTGACAGGGCAGAGTGTTGTGAAGCAGAAACGACGCCATGCTAACTCTTAGCGCAGCTGCTTTTAATGTTGCGTTGAGGACAAGAAAAATATCACCCTCAGCTCCTCATTCGCACATCAGACCTCGGGCGGCCGAGGTCCGAAGGGGCGGGGGGGCGGGGTCTACAACCGACAGCAGCTGCTCCCTCTCGCACCGCGAACATCACACCTGAGCGCTATCAAGACAAGAAAACATGGAATTGTGGCGTGTTTACCTGTGCGACTGCTGCTTGGGGGGCGGCCGGCCGCTGCTGCCTGCTTGTCCCAGCCCAGAGTGTTAGAGCGGCAGGTTCATGTTGAGCCCAACTCGCCCCCCCCTCCTTCCTCCAAACGGAAGGCACGGACGCCATGACAGGCCAAAAATAAGTGCGGAGCCCTGAGAGCTGCGCAGAGTGACAGCGAGGTTGTCCTGACAGCGGAGCAGGGGCGAGGGCGAGGGCGAGGGCGAGGGCGAGGGCGAGGGCGAGGGCGAGACACCCAGTGGCACTGGCGGTACCTTAGGTTTCACCTCCTCAGGGCTTTAAAAGTGGGGTCCGAGGGCCACCCAGGGGTCCTTTAAGGATGTGACAGTGATCTGACAGGAGGCTCAGCTGCATGTTCAGACTGTGAGAGGAGCTTTGCATGAATGTATTCATCTACAATCAGGAATTATGGGAAATAAGTGTCACCGTTTCACCTCTTTGATATGTGGGACCTTGGGGCATTTAAGCATTTTGGTGGTGTGTTTCGGCTCTTATGGTAGTTTTGCCTGAGCCTTGCTGAGGGTCTCAGGACAGAGGGGGTCACCCATCCTGTGAAGACCTGGGAGACAAAGATTTGTGAATGTGGGCTAAATAAATCAAATTTGATTTGATTTGATCAATTTGATGTTTTGATTGGATTAAAGACACAAATTTAAGACTTTATAGGTTAAAAAGTACATCATCATCATATGGTAGAAATAGTGATTGGGCCTTAATGACATCATCTCATTCAGATTCAATTTTAAAAAACTTTATTGTCTTGCTAGTAACAGATAATCATCTTTGACATGGTGACAAACAAAGTACAACAAAGAACACAGTACAGTAAAATTAGTGTGTAGTGTATTTACACCCCGATCAACATCATAACATGACATCATTACCTTTATTTACCCCAAAATAAAAGTTGGTCGACAGCATTTTAATCCAGTTACATGCGCACGCAACCGTCTTGATCAACAATGGCTGTACTGACGTAGAGATACAGTCGTCCGGTCATGGTGTCCTCAGAAGAAGTGCAGGTGTTCAAGACCCAGTCCTTCAGCTCAGTCCCCCTCAAGTAGGTCCTGTTGTCCGTTGTGGACTTGTTTGCATCCTCTGATCACTGGTTGATAGCTACTACAACACTTTTCTGATTTAGAGACCAGGGGGTTAAAGACTTGTCGGGGAGGAGCCTGTGGTTCTTGGTAGCGGACTTTGGGGGTCATCTCAGGAGAGAAAGTCTTGATTCCCCAGAGGGGATTTAGGGTCATCTTTATTATGCGTGTTTGGTTGTTTATCTCGAGTACTTAACCCAGTTCAAGTGCCGCCTTCAGTGTGTTCATGGGACCTGTGCAAGAATAGGGACTTCTAGAAGTATTGGGGTGGTTCCAGAAGAACAACTTGGGGGCTTTCTGGATCTTAAGTTGTCTGAAGGTACTTGCCCAAAGGTTGAGACCAGTTTCTACACCAATCAGACCTCCAGAGGAACCAGACACAAAGATCCTTGGAGGCTTACCCAAGGTCTTACGGACTATATTGCCAATTCGGCAAGTTCAAAAAGTCCGCAGAAGGTTCACTGGGTCTGTGCGCTTCAGCTCCAAACCTCCTCTGAGGTTTAATGGGTCATTCATCGGATTCAGCCCAGCGCTGTATTCCGACGACCAACCCACCCTTCAACAGGGTCAGTAGGGGGCGTGGCTTTACCCTCCCTGTGACCTGTATAGGATAAGCATTATGGATCGTGGATCATGGGGTTCATATGGTGCCGCTGCCATTTTAATGGCTGGTGTTGATACTTGTTAGTCCCTTGAGTCGGCCTTAATGGGGTCTTGAGCCTTTTTCCAGGGCGTCCATTGGTCTACAATCCACAGTCAAGTAGTTTGACAAAGTAAGAGCATGTTTAATTAGACAATATACTTTACTCTGAATAGTAACTAAGTGTGTTCCAGTGGTCAGGGCACTTACAGGTCAGGTGTGACTGTAAATCCAGAACAGCAACGCAAACAGGAGGTGCTTGGCCTCAGGTTCGTCTATTTGTGCTCCAGTGACATGAAAACATTTGACACTCCCGCCCATTTCAGACAGTGTCTCAGACTCCGGGCTCTTAATTCTGTCATCACAGCGCCCCCTGGAGGAAATGAGAGGATCCTTCAGGACGAACATTGACAGTTGTATCACAGATCTGATAGACACATTCAGAGACGTTAGGTGAAGAGATGAATTGTGGGAAATTAAAAACGCTTTCCAACTATGAAATCGATCATTTTGGATATATTGATAACTTTGTTAGGTTGCATTTTTAACAAATGGAGCTAAAATAAACGGTTTCAGATCACAGACCTCTGTGAGAGACCTCTTCAACTTTAAGCGCAACATCCCTGTAATTAAAAACGACCAAAGCCGTCTGGGAAGGGGTGGAACTTATCATCAAAGTGCAGGTTAAAGCTAAAAGTGTGACTCCTGATTATGGCAGATTCTATTTGAGTCCTTTTCATTGATTCCTGCTGAGTCGGGGATGAAGAAGATCAGGTTCAAAGACCTTCAGCAGGAGCGGCTTGAACATATTGGATGAATGCAGGTTCTTGTCCTCCTTTGACCAAACTCTACATTATGTTTGGAGCTTGTCGAACACCATCTGCCTCTGCTGCCTGACGTCCAGCGCTCCTCTCGCTCACACATGAAATTTGCTTGCCTAATGCAGCGCCCCCAGAATAGCAACCTGGGAGCGTCTTGACTGCCCCCTTCTCCAAACTTGAGCCTCCCTCCTTAGCATTCAGCCCTTCCATCTCCTTATTGAGTGGCAGCGGTGGGAGGGGGGCACCCTGCCCCGACGCAGGCCTACAGTCCGGCTCCTCCACCAATGGGAAGGCGGCGCAGATCGAGTGTCACTATAACAGAAGGACATAATCAGCGCGGCAAGTTTGCAGAACCTTACAGCCTGTCTTGGCCAGCAGGGAGCTCACTTCTTTCAGCTTCTCTGAGGTAAGGAAAGAGGGAGAGTGGGAGAGCGTGAGTGGGTAAGAGAGGATAGGAAGCTCAAGTGCAATGTCCCCAAACATCTGTCAAACTGTGGACAGCTGGGTCCATGTGGTTTTAAATCACGGCCGTGGCTAGCCGAGGCTGTGGTTGAGATCAGGGGAGAGAACAGAGGAATAAACCTAGAATTCCAGAGAGTTTGTTTGTGTTTTTGCGATGAAATCTGGCTTGTGATTGGTTGCAGCTTCAGATGTTGATGATTGGCAGCGTTGCGGTGTTGCTGAAACATACCGATCAAGTGGATTATGTTTTTAGGCTGGAATGAGAACCTTTGATTAAAATGACATTCAAATGGTCCAGAGGTTCTGGCTTGGAGCCGCAAGCGTCACCTCAAAGGACTTTGTTGTTGTTGTTATTGTTGTTGTACTCGTTTGGTCCGAGTCCAGAGGTCCGGCAGAGGTTCATACCTGAAGGATTTACAGCTGACTTAAACCCTGTGGAGCCGCTTTCCACTTCAGGAGACAAGAGGATGACACTGAGACCACATTGTTAAAAGAGCCGCCACAAATCCTGATGTTGTGTCATGATATTTTAAATTCCTTTGATGTTGCCTTGCTTGGTTTGATGCTTCCTCTCTTCTGACGTACTTGTGTGGTTGATGTAAAGCTGTAAAGAGCCATGGGACCAAAGTGCACATAGCAAAAGGATAAACACTTCAACATCCAGACCAGTAGCCCAGAGCCTCCAGACTAGACCGCTGATTTAAACATGTAAATACTTTGAAAATGAATTGTGCAGATTACGAGATTTAAAGAACAAGTATTTGGATGCCAGGACACTCGACCTTTAACCTTCAGGGCCTCCCCCCTCAGGGTTTATTTTAATTCGCGAGCAAAGTGGCCTTGGTCAGCAGGGGGCCCCGGGGAAGATGATTGAAGGAACCATGTGAGGGCAAGACGACCAGATAAGGATATGACTGAGGAATGATGGGTCGTGGTCCAAGGGAAGGAACCCAATCTTCAAATTTGGGTCCACTGAAACCAGATCTGGGACCTGAGCAGCTGTCCCATGGAAATAGTTATGATGTCGGGACACCTTCATGGTGGTCTCACGCTAATGAGATGAATGTGAAACTAATCCCAAATTAAATCACCAGCATATTGATTCAGAATAAATTCAGCTCAGGTGTCTTTATTACTGGATTATCAGAAGCTGAATCCAGGATGGAATATCGACAACTGAATCAAGTTCTAGGAACAATATCCTGATGTGACAGAAATTGTCTTGACACCTTTGATGATGAGAGAGATCAGGAGTTTTCTGACCTTTACCTTGACCCCTGAAGTTTTTTTCCCCCCGCGACATAAATCCTCTCTGGGCGGTTGAAAACAGACCATTGGCACAAATCTATGTTTGGCTCCCTTCTCATTTATCATCGCAGAAGCAGATTCAGGACGAAGGCTCGAGTTTCAGTTCACAGTCTCACGCTAATTATAAACTGAAGATGTTTGGACGCCACATATTCCGAGAATGTCCCGACCTCGGGCGACACACAACACTTTTAAGACGACCGGGACGAAAAAGTCAAGACAGGATAATGACATTTTTGTAAAGAATCTTTGTGAAGATTCCTTTTTTTGAAAAACGAGAGTGGGAGTGAAATAGGTTGAGGCCAGCAGGTGGGGTCCGGTCGGGGTGGGGCACTCGGCAGATATTTAAGACATCTGCAACTTAATCCCCAGCTATTAATACACCAGGCTGGCTCCTCGCTGACTGACTTGAAGTTCTTCTTCTCTTCTCCCTTCAGGTTCCAAAGTCCACTGACACCATGTCTGACACAGAGGAAGTGTAAGTTTCAACCGTTGAAAATATCACCTGCTAGCTTTGTATCCGCCGAACTCTTGAGAACATTTGGAACCTCTCGTGAAAATCTCTTCTCTTTTTGTCTTGCAGTGAACAGGTCGAGGGTAAGTACCCTTGTTTTACTTCTCTACACACAAACAATAAAAAAACCAAACCCTGAATCAGGTCCAGGTACGGTCCGGAGTTCCATGCTAAATTACCATTTCTGAATCTAACCCACTTTCCATCCCCCCTGTGGACAGTTGATTGCAATGGACAAATTTGTAGCAGTTTACAGGTTTGGCTTGACTCCTCCAGACTCAAGCTGTGCAACGATGTTCTCTTCTCGGAGCAAACGTGCACATAGCCTTTATATATTCTGCTGACGCATGGCTGCAGGCGCCGCCCCCCCGAGGCCGACGGGTCAGTGGCCTGGACGAGCCGTGCCCAATCTAAATTGACCAGGTGCGATTTGCCCCTCGCCCAGGGCTGACCCGCCGGCGTCCGGCGTCCTGCAGCTCTGCATGTCCACCTGCGACGGTGCCGTCCTCCTGAGCCGGACTCGCCCTCGGCTCATCGTCTTGTACGAGTCCAGAGTCTGGACCGCGGGGCGCGGGTCGGCCCAGGAGAACCGCGCTGTGTCTGCTCAGCATGGATCCTCAGTGTACCCAGGTTTTGATTGTGTTACTCTGTCAAAAATGGGTACAAACAGGATCTTTTTGATAATGTACTTCTGCTCCTCTCTCTCTTTCCCACGGACGTGAAGATTACGATGGTAAGACAGCCTGCGGACTCCCGACCACGAGTCTTACATCGCTGATACTAATTTCTCAGTCACTTCTGACGACGTGTGTTCTGACCTCATGGTGTACTTTTCTGAAGGCATGCAGGTTCACACTAACCACCCGACACGGGTTCAGATTAAGGATGGCGACAGGACTAGCCTCCACAGATGTTTGTGTTCAAACAGAAAGTTGCAGTGCAGGAACTTCCCAGGAACCTTTCAGCCTTCAACCATCAACCACTGACTTTTTCCCTCCTGTAATCAGCTTGCTTTACAGCTGCTTTAACGCCATCTGGTGGCAGCTCCGTTACCATGACCGTGTCTCACATCTCCTCCTTTGATCTATATACTCACCCTGACCTCCACCTCTCTCCCTTTTTATACTGCTTCCATTAACCACCTCACCGCCCTTCCTCTCCCCTGGTCAATCGCTGCATGTTGTGTAGCTGTAGAAGAGGAGGTAGTAGAGGAAGTAGAGGTGGCCCCTGAGACGGCCCCTGAGCCAGAGCCAGAGGCAGAAGCAGAGCCAGAACCAGAACCAGAGGCAGAACCAGAGCCAGAACCAGAACCAGAGCCAGAACCAGAGGTAGAACCAGAACCAGAACCAGAACCAGAACCAGAGGCTGAGGCTGAGCCTGAAGGTATGTGCCATGGAGGGGGAAGTGGGTTCTCTGTCATCCTTTCCCAGGCCACAGGGGAACTCCTCTGTCTTTAGCCAGAGAGACAGATTCCACTCATCCTGGACTGCACACATGCTAATGCTAATGCTAACGCTACCTTACACATGCTGATGTTCTTGTACAAATACTTGTAAATGTATTTGAGAGTGAAACACACAAAGTACTGCAACGCAGCAACAATACCTTCTGTTCGCTCTCTGCCCTGTTAGCGTTTAGCTTGGATTCATTCTGGTGTTCAGCTAACCAATCGATTAGCTCAACGACCCGCTAACTAACTAATCCACTACCTGGCTGATCGGTTAGTTCCTTCCAAAATTTGTCTTTTTGATTTCTCCTCTTTCGGCTCACTGATTTGTCATCTTTCCAAATTTGACGCCTGTAATTAGAGTATCATTTGAAAATAGTTTGTTTTTTGTCCATTTCTACTCGCGCAGATGTAAACAAAGCAAAGCTTATTGCTAATGAGCCACGCTGTATGCTAACAGGTTAGCGTTCACAAGTTTCAAAATCAAGGCTCTTTATTTGAGTCTGACCGACTTACACCACTGAACCACATGTGCTCTGAGTGGTTGCTTTTTCATTATGAAGGTGAACGTTGAAGGAAACACTTTTACTGCCGAGCATTAACACTTTCATTTCAACCAGAAAAAAATGATGATGTCATCATTTTCCCTCCTCAGCTGCTGGTTGGACGATCCCCTTCATGTGCTGCTGTTTAGTTGAAGAAATACTTTCATTGGAAAACAATCAACTATTTCATTTGTTATTGTCCAACTTTCAGCAGCTCATGAACACGAGTCCAAAGTTGACGGATTCACACTCTGTTGAATATTTTTTTAATGAAACTCGTAACTTCTCAAATATCTTCCATTTTTAAAGATG
>JAFBJT010009495.1:0-10115 GCA_016785325.1 Chascanopsetta lugubris | reverse complement strand
GGCTCTTGGACCAGGGACGGGGCAAAGTTAAAGCCTGGATCCAACTGTCGTATCACAGCTCTTGGAAAGAAGCATGCTCTTACGCTGTCCAACCTCAAGAGGGAAGATACCGGAACTATTGCCTTCCAAGCAGAGGGTGTCGATACTTCTTGCAAACTCATTGTCACAGGTAAGTACTTCCTACGTCATGTGTCATTAGGTTCCAGGGTGTTATATCAGACTAGAACTGCAGCTAACGATTATTTTTGTAATTGATTAATCTATCGATTCATTTCTTCAATTGGATTTGATTCAACGATTATTTGAGTAGGCAGAATAAATAGTACAAATGTGAAAAGACATGTCTGAAAAGGACGAAATGATCATTTTAGACACCATCACTGGGAACCACTGTGTGTGGGCGTGCGTGTGTGTGTGTGTGCGTGTGTGCGTGCGTGCGTGTGTGGGCTCATGCGCATCTCATTAGTGATTGTGAATGAGAATGTATGTTTCATCAGTTCCTTAAACTTCAACATTTACAGCAAAACATGAATGAAAGATTCGATCATTCAATTCAGGGAATTTGTAATCAACAGTTTATATAACCGATGAGTCGATTAATTGATTAATCGCTTCAGCTCTATTTAACACCATTTCATACTTTCTGCCCACTCTTTTATGACTTTACAGAACCACCTGTGATGATCTCCACGCCGCTCGTGGATATGAGTGTTCCTGAGAAGGAGAAAGTCACGTTTGAATGCCAAGTGTCCAGAACAAATGCCGATGTACAGTGGTTCAAGGTGAGAAATCACCTTGTGAATTGCAATGCTCAGGTTAAAGGTGCAATGTGTCATATTTTGGTCATTTTAATCACGTCTAAAAATATTACAAAACAATCACATTTATTCACAATTATTATACTCACCTAACTTTTATTTTTTCTACCATTACCTATAAATGAGTCCATCAGTGTATATGCACATGAGGAGGTTGTCCTCTCTATGGGGGCCACCATGTTTTTGCAGTAGCCCAGAGTGGACACATTTTGGAGTTTTATTGACAACTGAAGTCTACCATAGGTTCTCCTGCATGCTCAGAAGGATGAGGGTGAGGTGATGGATACAACATGACACTTCACTTCTAAATGTCACCTTACACTCTGCACCCATAAAATAACGATGAGTACTGATCATGTGTAACATGTGTAAAAACGATCCATCTCCAGGATGATGTGGAACTGAAACCAGGAAAAAACTATGTCATCCATTCCTTGGGCCAAAAACGCACTTTGGTCATCAGCAAATGCAGCCCGGCTGATTCCGGCACTTACGTCTGCCGCACCACCGATGATAAGACTTCTGCCAAGCTCACTGTTCATGGTAAGCTTTACTTCTGTTACTTCTCAGTTACTTGCCTGATCATTTCTAGTTTATGTAAACAAATTGGAATGTTTTCTTACAGGCAGAGAAATCAAAATAATTAAGAAACTGGAGGATGTGGAGGTGATGGAGAAGGAGAGTGCCGCTTTCGTCTGTGAAATTTCACACGATGAAGTAGACTGTCAGTGGTACAGAGGAAGTTCTAAACTCAAAGTGGGTGACAACATCAAGATGAGACAAGAAGGTAAAGAGAAATGACGGTCTACCTTCCTCTGCATTCGTGTAACTTTGACCTATTAGTTACATTTCGTTTCAATAATCTTGTCTTGTGTCTCAATCCAGGCAGAACTTATGTGCTGCTGTTTAAGTCGGTTTCTCCAGAGGACATGGGTGAAATCAGATTCACGGCCGAGAAGGCCTCGTCGACCGCAAAGCTCAAAGTGAAAGGTAAAAATGTGTTTTGCACTGAAGCCGCATAACAAATGCTGTAGCTATTGCATGGATTAGTTAACCTTTGTGTTACAATGTTTAGATGTGGTTGCAAATGGATTTTTCAGTCAAATTATATCAGAAAGTTTCAAATGATTATACTTTCCTGCACGATAGAAACTGCTTTTTAAAATTAAATCTACTTTAGAAGCTGTAAATTGATCACCATTAAAACTTTAATAACGCATTTGTCAAGTTGATCAACATTTCGATTGATTTTGTGAGCCTGATGTTAAAGGCCACATTAAAGCACAGTGCATCTTTCGGACAATACCTAGTTTGATAAAGAAAATCCAGCTGTGACTTTACATTTACATTGTCGTGCCTCATTGAGGCCTGATGGCAAAGGAAACACAACAACGCGTTTACCGTCTCAGTGGCTGATGTCAGAGATGAATTCTCAGGTCTATGATCATAGCTTCCTTCCAGGACTGAGAGAAGTTTATGAAATGGTTTATTATGACATCACTGGATTAGTGATGTTGGACGTTTTGATGTATTGTCATGATGGAAATCTTCAGACATCTGAGATGAATACACTCTACCTAAAATTGTTTCAAATGAATCAATTCTGTAACATAATAGTGACATTCTTTGCTATCAGGTAAAGTTGCTGTAGGTTGCATCATTTAGTGTCCAAGCGGCAAATAATATGTGAATAAGAAATAAGACAGACTGACTCCAATTGAATGCAGTACGTCATTGTAAATGATTGCTTTCTGCTGTAGCTTTTGCAAAAACTGTTGGACTACAACAGTATGCAAACATTCAATTTCTGCCCAATATGCTCCTACTCGAAAACCATTAAATCATGAACACTGCTTGTCCTTTTTGCGCTCGAGCAAGGGCTTTGGCAAGACTCATGCATTCAAAGCCCCCAGTGTTAATGGAACATCTGAAAGTTGTCACTGATTTAGTCTTATTGTGACTGTAGAGCTGCCTGTCAAGTTTGTGAAGCGACTCAGGGATAAGATAGCAATGTATAAGCATCGAGGACACCTCGAATGCCAAGTGTCACGGGCCAGCGCAAAGGTGAAGTGGTATAAGAACAAGATGGAAATCAAGCCCAGCAAGAAGCACGAGATCCGGAGTGAGGACGTGTACCGAATCCTCACCATCTATGATGTGGGCTCCGGAGACGAAGACACGTATACCTGCGATGCCGCTGATGACAAGACATCCTGTAAACTACTTGTAGAAGGTAACACAATTGAGAAGGTTCGACATGCACCTATGGCAAATTTTGGGGTGTCGACATAAATGTATACATACTCAACAAAAGCCATCAGACAATGAGGTATCTGTGTGTCTGTCTACTTATCAATCTAAAACGACTAGTATTGAATGGAAAGGTTTGGACATTTCACAATGTTTTAATATATTAATCTTTTAGGCTTCTTCAAGCTTCTGCTTAGGTCGAAGTTGGTGAAAATTGTTTTCCCAAGTTCAGTGTCACAGTAGATCAAGCACAGGTGTGAAAAAACAACAAAGCCCAAAATGTGTGAATTAGCTGCTTGGGTTTGGGGTGCTGTTATTGTGCATGTTGGCGTCCTGTCAAACTGTCCTGGTTCACAATGATGGGAAAGCCATTGTCAGTGTTATGACTAACACATGAGCCACCTTCTGTGACGAGTCAAAGTCTGTGCTGTCTTCCTGTGTTAAAGAGTGGAGCCACAGTGCAGAGTGCGATGTCACAAATCGTAACATAAGTATGAAGAGGCCATAAAACCCTGGCAGAGGATTTAGTTTGGCAATTGATTTGCCCTTCATATGCTTATATGATACTTAAAACCCTCAAATGACCCTTGCCAATGTATATTTACAAGAGGAGTGGGTCCTCCAAGGGGGCCGCCATGTTTTTACATTAGCTTACTAAGCATCTTTTTGAGTTTTAATGACAACTGAGGGCTTCCATAGGTTCTCCCACATGCTCAGAAGGGTGAGGGTGAGGTGACGGATACAACATGCAACTTCTACCTCTAGATGTCACCAAATCTTACACACTGCACCTTTAATGATGTACTCTTATCAAACATTAAACACATTTCTGATAGTAGAATATAAATAAATATAAAGTAGATCGCATGAGAAGACAAATAACTTGATTTGGCTGTTATTCAGCTATCTTTCACAAAAATATCCCCTCCATAAGCTGAGGATTGCAAATTAGAAATTTTAGATTTTGGGACGGCTTCCATGAAAATAAATAATTTCATTATTTTCATACATGTACTAAATATAGGATGGTAAATACTCCACATAGATGTGCTGGCCAACAGCTGTATATATAATGTAATGTATCTTAACATGTTGTCAAGTGATATGACATTTTAAAACAGATGCCAAATGTGGTTAAAAAAAAATAGTGAGTCCAAGTTTCTCGACTGTCAGTATTAATATCTTGCTCGGTATGGACAGTATAAGCACCTACTATTACCCAATACATTGTCAGATTTCAAGTGAGCTCAAAGTTTATACGGCAATAAACTGTCAATATTACTTTTGCTGTCATGAAAAATTGCGGCGTATTCTAACTCAACCTTTTTGGGATCCTTTCAGAACTGGTCATCAGCATTGTGCAGGAGCTTAGCCCAGTAGAAGTGACCGAACCGTTTGCAGCTGTTTTTGAAGTCGAAATCAGCACGGAGCTGGTGAAGCCCCCCGTGTGGTCTCTGAATGGCGTTGCCGTGCAGGAAAACGCCGATGTTGAAATGGAGAAAGAAGGCACTCTGCATCGTCTCACTTTCAAAAAGACCAAGGCATCAATGACGGGATCTGTTCAGTTCACGGCTGGAAAGAGCAAATCTATTGCCCAACTCACAGTAAAAGGTAAATCCAGTATTTATAATCATTCGTTTATTTCCACAAAAACTTAGTTCGAAACTCTTAAGAGACTGCTTTTCTTTTAGAACGTCTACTAGAGATCGCAGAGCCCATCAAAGATGTCAAAGCAAAGGAAAAGAGCTCCGCCCTGTTCTGCTGCAAGTTCTCTGCACCGCCCAAAGAGGTGAATTGGTTTAAAGGTCAGGCGCCTCTGACACCGTCAGATAAGTACAACATGAAGAGAGACGGCACAAGGGCCCAACTCACAATTCAAGGGCTGACGGAGGAAGACGCCGGAGAGTACCGCTGTCGGTCGGGACCAGCTGAGACCAAAGGCTCACTCACTGTTGAAGGTATAGTGTGTGCATTTGTCAGGAACACAGTTTCACACCTATGGAAATGCATATACAATATCTGTAACTTCAATAAATAATAGATTAATAAATAGTCAAATATGAGGACAGCTATTTTTGCAATATACCGATGGTCAGGAACATCCACTGTACACTAAACTCAGCGGAACTATATATCTCAAACTAAACAAGACTTTACTTTTGGAAGTTGGGCATTTAAACATAAATCACTCGTTTTCAATTGAAGTGGTCTCTGAGTCTAAACCACCATCTTGTTTCTTTTGGATAGTGCGTGAAATTCAAATCACCAAGCACTTGGCAGATACCCAGGTCGATGAAGACTGTGATGCCACGTTCACATGCGAAATTAACTATGCTGACGAGGAGGCACAGTGGCTTCTGAATGACAAGGTGCTCTTCACCAACGAAGTCAACACCATCACGCACGAGGGGAAGGTTCACAAGCTCATGCTGAAGAACATGGCGCCTCAGGATGGAGGGAAGATCACGTTCCAAGTACGCAAGGTCAAAGAGTCTGTGACTCTCAAGGTTAAAGGTAAGGATTGTTATACTTGTTTTGTTTAAGTATAACAAAATCTCACTTAAAGGCACAGGGAGTACGATCTGGTGAAGTTTCATATTGTATCCAACACGTCACCATTCCCATTGGAGCTTGCAGGAGAACCTATGGTAACCCTCAGTTGTCTTAAAACTCAAAAGATATAGTAGAGTATGGCCCCTCGGGGCTATTGTAAAAACATGGTGGCCCCCATAGGGTGGACTCCTCCTCATGTAAATGTATATTAAAGGGCTTTTTTTAGGGTTGTGTAAAAAGCAAATCATACATTGGGGTGATTATACATTTGTACAAATGTTTTTGTGTAATTGTTTTGTAATTCTATTTCTCTATATATTGACATTATTGAATTGACAAAAATTGACGAAAATCGTACATACTACACCTTTAACTTGATACAGGGATCAAAGTTTTTTGAAAATCTGTTTAATGTCAAAAGGCTTAAAGGTGCAGTGTGTAAGATTTTTGTCGTTTTTGTCACTTCTAAAAATACTTCAAAACAATTACATATTGACATGTTCATAAATTCATAATTACATAAATGTTTTATTTTTCCAATACCCTAAAATGAGCTCATAAATGTATTTTCACATGAGATGGAGGGGGAGGGGGGGTCCTCTCTATGGAGACTGCCATGTTTTATGAAAGTCTACCATTGGTTCTCCTGCATGCTCAGAAAGGTGAGGGTGAGGTGATGGATTCAACATTCAACTTCACCACGAGATGTCACCAAATCTTACACACTGCACCTTTAAAGAATATATGAATGTTGTTATAAATGGACCAAATAGAGTCACGTTTAGTGCCGGAACTGGAAACATGAGAAACTCACAAGCCCCATATGACTTGCATTTGCTTTGTAGAGAAGCTTGCGGTGTTCCTCAAGTCCCTAGATGACGTCATCGGAGAGGAGAAAGGGATGATCACGCTGGCATGTGAGGCGTCTAAGCCCAGGGTTTCTCCTACATGGAGAAAGGAAGCTAAAGTCCTGAAAGCTGGATCCAAGTATGAGCTCCTCCATACAGGAAAGTCTTTGGGCCTGATTATCAAGGATGTTACCAAAGACGATGCTGGGGAGTACTCTTGTGACCTCGGAACTGAGATTTCCAAGGCAAAGGTTACTGTAAGAGGTTAGTGCTGATACACAATTCCGCTCCGTTACCCGGATACATGTGGTTTTGTTTGGAAAGCTTCACATCTAATATCCACTGTCCCTGATTTTTAGAGATTGGCATCGGAATTACCAAATGGCTTAAGTCAGCTGAGGTTACCGAGGGAGAGACATGCAACTTCGAGTGCATTCTGTCTCGGGAAAACACAGACGAGTGTTCGTGGAGTCTCAAGGGCAAACCCGTTTCAGATGGAGGCCGCTTCAAAGTCACTAATAAAGGTCGCAAGTACATGCTAACCATTAAGGATGTCACCCCAGCTGATGCTGGTGAAGTGGTTTTCAACATTAAAGATTTGAGCTCTAAAGCGACATTAGCAGTTGAAGGTAAGCTGCGCATCTATTTTTTGGAATGTCTGGAACTTCGTTGTGAGATGAATGTATTTAAGTGAATTTGTCGTTCCTCGATGCAGGCAGGGCCTCATCTGTGTCCAAAGCACTGCAGAATGTTAGTGCTGTTCGAGGGGAAGATGCTGTATTTACCTGTGAGGTGACTCAGGCTAGTTCCTCTGTCAGATGGGCCAAGGACGGCAGAGCCATCAAGAAGAGCCAAAAGTATGATGTCACCCAAGAGGAAAAGGTCATGAGACTCACCATCCGTAACGTCTCTGCCCAAGACTCCGGAGAGTACAGCTGTGAAGTTGTTGGAGGTGCAACCACCAAAGCCCAACTGGAAATCAAGGGTGAGACTGAAAGTTCCTCAACTATATCAGTTGTCAATTTATGAGCATTTAAAGGTGCAGCGTGTACGATTTGGTGACATCAAGAGTTTGAGTTGCATGTTGTATCCATCACCTCACCTTCATTAAAACTCAGAAAAGGTTTAGTACGTCCACTCTGGGCAACTAGATAAACATGGCGGTCGTAGAGAGGACCCACTCATGTAAGTAATGGGCTCATTTAGGAGTAATGGGGAAAAAATAGGTGATTAGAAATTCATGAAAATGTCAGTATGTCATTGTTTTGTAATGTTTTTAGAAGTGACAAAAATGGCTGAAATCGTACACACCTCTAATGCACCTTTAAGCTGTCAATACACGTGTTGAGATATTGGTTGAAAATGAGTCATATCATAAAATCAAAATCACCCAAACCCTTTACAGAGCCAATCCATAAATTCACCAAAGCTCTAAAGGACTGTGAGGCAGAAGAGAAGAACTCTGTGACCCTGCAGTGCGAATTGGTTCAAACCCCATCCACGGTGATCTGGCTCAAAGGGCACATGGAGCTCAAAGCTGGCGGTCGGTACGAGATGTCTCAGAAAGAGACGGTCATAACTCTCACCATCAAACAGCTGGAGGAGAAAGATTCGGATATCTACACATGCGATGTGATGACCGCCAAGAGCATGGCAAAGCTGACCGTCAAAGGTAAGTTACTCTCTGTGTATGCACGTCTGTTTTGCATGGCTATTTATATTATTGGCTATTATATATCTTGGTATTTCTTGAGTAGGGGAATAAACGGGAGGACGATATCTTATTTTTTTGAAAGATTCAATGAGAACAGTTCTTTGGAGAGTGAAGAAAATGCCATCATCCACCATCTTTGTCTCTCAGAATTCTCCTACCTCCTTCCCAGCCTTTCAAAAAGCACCTGTTTTACTACATCAATCCTCTGTTCATTTTTATTGTAGCCCTGCCTGTCACGTTTAAACAAGAACTCAAGAGACAAGAGAAAACAGAAGGGGAGACTGTGAAGCTTTGTTGTGAGTTATCCAAACCCACAACCAACATTCAGTGGAAGAAAGGCACTGATACTCTCAGAGCTGGAGAGAAGTATGAGATGAAGCAGAAGGACACCTATGTGGAACTTCAGATTAAAGATGTGAAAGTTGAAGACTGTGGAGACTATGCTTGTGTGTGTGGGGACCAGAAGACAACTGCCACTCTCAAAGTCCACGGTATGGATCGCTCTCTGCGAAGTTTTATATCGTCGTTATGTTGGATTTTCATTGATATTATGTTCAAACTTTTGGCAATACGTGAATGGAATCCCTTTTTGATCAATATTGAAAACTTTGTTGTACAGCATTACCGCCGACCTTTGTACAGAAGCTGAAGACTCAGGAAACCGAGGAGGGAGTTGACATTAGTCTGACATGTGAGCTCTCTAAACCCGGAGTCCCAGTGGAGTGGAAGAGAGGGTCTCAGGTGCTGAAGTCTGAAGACAAGTACCAGATGAAGCAGAAAGCCACTGTGAATGAACTGGTGATCAGCAAGGTGTTGCCAGAAGACAGTGGAGAGTACAGCTGTGTGTGTGGAGACCAGAAGACCACAGCTAAGATCATCATTAAGGGTAGGTCTAAAACCTTTAATATTTGTCAAAAACACTACTCAACATGTTTTGTTTACATGCTTTTGTGGAGTTTACATGAAGTGGATTTCACTTTGTCATAGGTTGTCATTGTCTATTATGTCTATTACTTGTTTTACGTATTTACAAAATGATTCTATTTTATGAGGACACTAATCCAATAACCAACTAAAACATGTTCAGCCCAACCAGTGACCTTCAAACAGAAGTTGGAGTCTCAGGAGGCAGAGGAGGAAACCACTGTTACTCTTCTCTGTGAGCTCTCTAAACCCGGAGTCCCAGTGGAGTGGAAGAGAGGGTCTCAGGTGCTAAAGTCTGGAGACAAGTACCAGATGAAGAACGAACTCCTAATCAGCAAGGTGTTGCCAGAAGACAGTGGAGACTACAGCTGTGTGTGTGGAGACCAGAAGACCACAGCTCAACTCAAGATTAATGGTATGAAGGACAATGGAGTCATGGATGATTTCCTGTAAATTTTACATTTGTACATATTCTGGACTCTACTTATTATCTTTGATTTACTTATTAACGTCAGCTCATATCTTACATTCCATATCATGGCATGTCACAGTTGCTAACAACCTTTTGAATGCTCAGCCCAACCAGTGACCTTCAAACAGAAGTTGGAGTCTCAGGAGGCAGAGGAGGGAACCACTGTTACTCTTCTCTGTGAGCTCTCTAAACCCGGAGTCCCAGTGGAGTGGAAGAGAGGGTCTCAGGTGCTGAAGTCTGGAGACAAGTACCAGATGAAGCAGAAAGCCACTGTGAATGAACTGGTGATCAGCAAGGTGTTGCTAGAAGACAGTGGAGACTACAGCTGTGTGTGTGGAGACCAGAGGACCACAGCTAACATCACCATTAAAGGTAGGAAGAAGTCTAAAGCCTCAGTCCATGGAATGTTTGTCAAAAAACATATTCAACAGGTTTTTGTGTACATGTTGCATTTTTGTGACGTCTATATTATATTTGTCATTGTTATGTATATTCTTTGTTTTACATGTATTCCATTTCATGTGTATAATAATCCA
>JAFBJT010009482.1:0-14417 GCA_016785325.1 Chascanopsetta lugubris | reverse complement strand
GGGGGGGGGGGGGGGGGGGGGGGGGTCTGTCTGGTTTACCCCTCCACAAAAATTCCAAGCCAGTGCATGTCAGATGTTAAACCACAGAGAATCCCAGCTTTGACACACTGACCAGGTGGTCCTCAGACATTCAACATGTATTAACATGTTGCTGTTTACGATTCATAATGCCACCAACGCCGTGGCAGGGGCAATGATACATGATGGGAGTAAAGAGCATTGATGGCAGGGAGTCTCAGACTTAATGTTACATGCTTCTCAGACCATCAAAATATGCAACGGCTTCTTGGTGTGAGCACTGGGGAGACTCAGATAAAGATAAACAGAGCCAGAAATAATGCAAAAATAATGAGTTTTTAAAAGCTTTTAGTGAGACAGAGATGCATTTAGCTGATTGATCCATGCTCCCAAAATTGTGAATTGTGCGAATTTGTCTTTCTCTGGTAATGTGATTTCAGTGAGTGTTTCCTCTAAAACAATATCTTTAAGCATATTGGAAAATAATTAAATGTTTATCTGTGGTAGTTCTTCTTTGTAAGTTTATCCCATGACACCCTAGAGACCTGTCCCAACACTTGCCCAATGTCTACCGGGACTGGATTTTCAAAGTTAAATCAAATATGTGGTTGTTGTATCCTAGTATTTAAAACAGGCCTTTGACTAACACCAGAAATGTGTATTTCTATGATAGTTTAGCAGCACTTTGAAACAAATGAGTCCTGCGTTCCGCTGAGTCATATCTGCATAGTGATGTCGTTTTTTCTTCTTTTTTGAGTAAATCAGAGGTGATTGATAAGAGCAGTTAACTTTGGATCCTGATTTTTAAAGTGTTTTATCAAAGCTAAGTATGTGGCATGTTGAAAAAAAAATGCTCAGCTCACTGGGGCAATATATAAATAGGATATGCCAAAGTTTCACTTGCTTACTCTGGAATAACATTGTCACACAGAGACCTTTAGATGAAGACTTCTTGTCACAGCAGATCCTTGTGACACAGCTTACTCATCTGGAGCTGTTGTCTCCCTTTCACTCTTAGACAAAAGAAAAACTTCCACTCTCTGGTTTCTATGGAAACTCCACATAGCAGCACTTTTTTGGCTATTTATGGGTCTCTTGACAGTGCAGTGAATCTTATGAAAGAAAGTCTTTCAGATTCCACCCAGTGCCCAATTGTGGGTGAGGGTGCAGTGATGGGGCCCCGGGCAGTGGTTAAGTCAATGGCTATCACCTCAGAGAAATAGCTCCACATTTTGGCAAACATTACTTAATCGCTTTCTTGACCTATTTAGTTTTTTTAAAGAAATGAAAGATTAAATGTGTGGTGTGTAAGATTTCCTTCATTTCTAACACTTCTAAAATATTAGAAAACAATTACATACTGATATACACACACACACACATGTATATATATATATACACATGTTGCACTGCCGCGCTTTTGTAGTCATTCACAATGAGCAACGTTAAGCAATTTAGCAACGTCTTAGTTTTACTGATAAATGGATGCTACCACAGGCTCTCCGACACAGAAGGAAGGGAAAGGTGAGGGGTGATGTATTCCGCTGCAAAATACAAGTTTACCAACATATGTCACAAAATCCTGCACATGTGGGCATAAAATCCACTTTGTCAACTTTGACGACATGTCACTGATGAAATTGAGATTCTCTGAGCTACTAATGGGAATGATGAAATGTATTGAAGGAAATTTCAGTGTTGGCGCTTTTGGCCAACAAAAACGTTTTTTGGACCATTTCCAACAATGGCTCATGATCACAACTATAGGAATGAATATAGATTAATGCATAATAATGATGATTGAAAACAAATGTGAAAATAATGAAATGTGGTTTATAATAAAACCCACATATTTAGATTTAGGCAAGCGGATAAAAATTCATTCCATGTCTTGATATGCTTCAGGGCCTTACAAAATATTTCTTCCATCGGCATTTCATCAGCTGTTGAGAAAATCCCCTGGTTTTATAAGTGTCTTGGCTTTGGCAGCCGTGAGTAGTCTACACCTTTGGTCGAAATGGTAGTTATCTATGTGATCATGTAAATCACAATAAAAAAAACATTTCCATTTTGTTTGATATTGAGCAAGAATGCTGTTCCTTTTAACTGTAACAGCATATGTGGTTGTGACAGCTCCAGAAATTAATCTTTAAAACAGAAATAGATACAGGAATACAGATTCTGAAAAAAGTAATTAAATATAGTATTCAGCCTCGGTGTAGAAGAATGAATTCACATGGAGGGCATAAAAGAGATATTAAGTCATTCAATCTCTCCAGGAACTTCACTCTATTACATTTTACTGTGCTTATTTGTTTCCATTAGTACACATCAAATGAAGTCTCCCACATTAGTCCACAGACACACAAAACAGTCTGGTGGCCAGATGGAAGTTTTGATCACGTGAGAGAAAGGAAGTTTTCAGAGGCCTTTAAACTGTCGTCCCACATCCTCTAATGTTCTTCCATGTTGTTGGGACAGTGAAGGCACCTCTCTGTCAGACTAATACTGTGTGAGACAGTCTGCTCCCCTGCGTGCCAGTTACAAAACACATCTCAGGAGTAACCACTCACTGACCCCAGCAATCTACACTTTTACTGCCAGTTCCTGACCTTGTGCTGTAGCTCGGGGGCTCACATGAATCCATGTGTTAGCCTATGATCAAAGCCATCCGTCTCCAAGTCTGGGTACTGGCCCCATAAGGCTTCCATGTGCAAAACCAGTAACTACAGTGGGATTTCTGTCTTATAGTGGTGGGGTTAATGAAAACATATGGACATATAATCAAGGCATTTCTGAGGCGAGCATGTCATAAGCTATAGATTAGTCAATTGGGGTGAAAAGATTTCGGCGGGAGGGGAGTGTGGATTTATGGAGGAGTGAATGCACACACTATACACCTCTCATACGGTTTTCATGAAGGGCTTGTGTGTTTTGGGTGTATGGCTTTGCTCGGCTGTGAAAATCAAATTACACTCAAGCACTTGCGCGTGAACTGGCACACATCTTTGTGTAGCCTTCTGCGCCAGTTTTCTTTACCTGGCTGGCCTCAGATGAGGAGCAAAGGCTGGTACTGGGTGGCCCCGGGATCATTCAGTCTGCTTGTCTGACCAAAAAACTCAAAGAGCAGAACTCTTTACCTCTGTGCCAGTTCATACACTGGGCTTAACAATAGCCCTCCGAGGAACCCACTTACATTTCGGTGCAGACCGAGAGAGCAGGGGAGGTGCGTGAGCCAGAGAGAGAGAGAGAGAGAGAAGTACAGCAAAATGGTGTGAGATCAAAAAGACGGAAAAGAAAATAAGGCAAGTGGAGGAAGGCACGGTGGGTCTGAACTTTCACTGTGGTTCTGCGACAGGGACGCAGTCAAACCGGGTAACTTTCATGTACTTGTCTAGTAATTCAAGGACAACAGGCTTGGAAGGGGAGGTTGAAGTTGAGGTATATTAAGCTGCAACATGTAACTTCATCACGAGATGTCTCTTAACTCTCAACATTGTGTCTTTACAACCATGCCATGGTTGATATTGTGCTACAAAATTGCTATTGGGCCTAACATTGGCAACAACTGCTAATCTGGGGCATACTTGTCAGGCAGATTCTTGATAATGGTCTTGATAATAATTCAGAAACGACTGTTTTCTTGACTTAAAAGGCTGTTTCTGTGTGAACAAGATGCATGAAATCAGGAAATCATTTGTGTAACCTATCTACATAAATGCAGATCTAGCAAAAAAATTTATAAAAATATTCATGAGACAAAAGTGACATTTCAACGCAGTATCTATTCATGTGTGACACTTTAAAAAATTTATTGGTTGCTTCCAAAGGATTTTGTGTGGTGATACATCTGTAAAAACCTCTCTAACCAATCGAGTATTCAGGTTAAAATCTGCAGCGAGACTTCAAGATTAGAGGCTCGTTGATTTCTTTTTTCATTAGGTATTCAACAGGTTGGATTAGCACTAATAGAGGTGCTGCACTAAGGCAGTTAGCTTGTATCTAAGCTACGGAGGGATTAGTTCACAAATGCCACAGTATCTGTGTATTAAGCAGCAGTCAATATGAGCTGAATACTAAGCATTTCCTCACATTACTCTCCACTGTGCTGGTGAAAGCGTGCAGTGTCTGTGGCCTTTTGTTTCTCTCAGTCTTTCAGGGTGAGCCACCTGCTCTGTTCTGCAGAGGCTGACTTCAATTTACTACGGGTGTATCAAGTTGACAGTAAATCTGACAAGGGAATGGACAGAACATTCTCTCTAGAAACGCCGATGGAATATCATGTATGCAATTTGTTTTGTCAGTTAACCTTACTCAACGCCTGACCTTTTCCCACATTCATATCTTTCAATTGTCCAGTGTTTATCAGAGTAGTTGGCTTGGGAGGGATCACTTGGTTACATTGGTTGGTATTTGTATGCATCTAAAGTGGACAAACAAAGGCAGGATATTGACACACTTGTGGCAAAGGTCCAAGGCACAAACACTGCATCTGTTCTGTCCGACTCAAGACGAAGCTCAGTGCTGGCTATTTTTCCCTCTCTTTAGAAAGTCTCTGAGTGTATTTGTCCATTCCACTCTGGGCTCAGCCTAGATATGACATAGAGCTGTTAACTTTCCTATATCTGCACTCCATGCAGAGTTAGGCATCACATACTGGAGTAGCGGTGTCAATGTGTAAACCTGAGGAACTGAGTTTGGGGCCCTTGCCAATTACTTGGTCGTCAAACCTGGAGATATTTGACAAGCAGACAATTCTGCTCGAACAGACAACAAAAACTCCATGGCTGCTGCTGTCACTTGGCCCTCAGTAATACTATTACATATTGCGTGGAAAGGAGACAAAGAGGATGGTGCCTCTAAAACTATTTGGGATGTCCATGTACATGAAAGCTATAATAGAGCTCTTCTTTATACCATCAGCATGCAAATGAAACCTTTCTACCTCAGAGGGCATGCGTACAAACTGACGAGGGAAGAACCTTATGTGATTGTTCAGAGTGATGGCTATGGAGTTCATGTGACACGCAGCCAGCAGTCTGTCACTCGCTCACAAAGCACTGCAGGGGTACGAGTGATCATCAACCAAAAGAAAATAATCACAACACTTCGATTGAGCTGGAAGATGACCCCCCCCCCCCCAACGCACATACTCACACTTGGGCCCAAACCAGAGTTAAGCCACGACAGCAGATCACATGGTCAAAGAGCTTCTAGTCTAGTGAGCAGGAGTACTCTAGGTGGGCCAGCTGAGCATGAGCCTGTGCACATGCAAGGAAGGGAGAGGTATGGTTGCTTGTTTTTAAAAAAACAACAACAATTACTTCACAGTTATTAAGATATTTTACTACTGTATCAGGGCTAACGATCTAGCTAAAGATGCCGTTAGAACTTTGGGTGAATGCGCTCAGGAACAAGCTTAGGTAAGCCCCAACCTGAGTCACCTCACAACATAGCTGTCCACAGGCTGATGGAGCAAAATGAGAAAATTGGGGAATTCCCACCCCCCCCCCCTTTTTTTGTTTTTAACAGCCTGTTCCCTAAACCCTAATTGGCAATACAAAGTTATTTTAAAGAAAATAACTGCCGAATGCTCCTGTGAAAAAAGTTATCTCAGGATTTCAACACACTTCTGCTGCCACACATCTGTTTGTATACTGCTACACACACCTGTGTTTTTGTAGGTGTGTGCGGAACAATGGACCTCCATGGATCTAAATCAGTCAGTGACTCATTTAAACAAACACAGGCCTGAATCTGTTGAGCCAGACCCTCAGATGGCAAGGTGTGTGTTTTTGTGTTAAAAGACTCAAGGTACATTTGTCTCTCATTAGCATATGACGTGATGTGACATGACATATGACGAGTTAACAGAATACCCAACACTGTTTGTGGTAGAATGTAACCCCCATCCCGTCAATTCTTTGTTAGGGCTTTTCTATTCAAATCCACCACAATAATTAATCACACAATGTCAGGGACACAGACCCCACACATGTGGCGTAACTGAGAACACAGGCTTCTTGTAACTGTGGCTTTCAAGATGTTCTGGCATTTTCTTGCAACAGCTCTTTCAAACTGATGGAATTGAGGGAATTTCAAAAGACATACTTCCCAAATGACTTTTTTTTTTAATCAAAAATGACCAACTGATTAATTGCCACTGATTACTTACAAATTGCCACTGATTATGCAATAGAAAATTAAAACGTGGCAGGAGACATGGTGGATAGCCAGTGCCTTCTTACTGCTCACACTGAGATGTCACTCAGGGGACAAATGCAGATTAACAGCAGCTCTGTGCCTCAAAGAAAAACAGGAAACTTTTCCACACATGGCAGAACACGGCTTAGGGGAGAAAGGGTCAAAATCTGAGGAAAACATTCAGAAACACTTGATAAAATCAGTTTTCCTTCATCTCAGGAGGCGATCAGGGACCACACATCTCTCTTACATGGAAAAAGGTGAGTCAAAGGTAGCCAGCACAGCTGCTGATGGTGTAACCAAGAGCCAGTAATAGCTCTAAGGTCAAGGGTCAGAAAACTGAAAACGAGACTCCCAAAACATTGTGATTCTGCCTTGGGGATGGGAACTAAACACTTAACATGCCAGCACTCAAACGCCCCATGGATGACCAGTCCTGTCCCACCAATCACAACACAGGGTGAGAGGTCAAACTGCTCTGTTAAAGCCAGACAGGTATTCAGGGTACTTTGAGAGGGGGGCAATGAAACAAATGTTGTCCAACAGCTGACAAAACAGGAATAAATGCCACTGAAAACACAAGCAATTTGGTGTTGATATACAACACCCAAGCCAGGAAGTAAGTTGATATACCCTTTTTAATTACTGGAAAAGGCTGCATTTCTATAGAAGTACAACAAAAGCAAGAAGAAGAATTGGTACACCGTTTGAAAACTCATACTACAGAAAGGCTTTGATGATGAGAAGTGGACGGAAGAGGCAGATAGGTGTGGCCCATTGGCAAATATATCAGTTTTGGTAGCTGGACCACCCAAAGTCACACAGAGGCATGTAGGCAACTGAAACCAAGGGTGTCCCAAGTGCAGCTTGTGGGTCAATTGGGGCACTTGGACAGGTTTAAGGTGGCAAGCCACTTACTTCTTTAAGTGTATTTTCTGAGACCCACTAGTAGGGCTACATTATCTATTGCAGTTGTGATCATAGTCGAATAGGATAAGAACATATTTTCTAAACGCAATGGCTGTCATTGACTTGTAAACATGCCCTATGACAGCTAATAATAGTTTCATCTTCTCTTGTGTCATCCGACTCAGTAATCAAAGGAAAAGCTGAAATGTTATGTGGTAATCTGGTAGAGTCTGAGTAGCTTACCTATTATTTGCAGAACTAAGGCAATCATTGATCACAGTGAGTCGACTGAGTCTTAATCAAAGTGGAGCCCTTGGTGGCACTCAGGTATTTTCACATTATTCGATGTGCGACCTCGCCCACCCCCCTTCAAAAAAGTTTGGACACCCCTGACTTTAAGTAGTCCAAAAGGTGTTGGCCAAGTGGCTAAGACTTGAATTAGGACTTGCAACAAGATTCAGCTGAAACAGCTGAGCATACCCTTAGGCTAGGCACGTCATGACATGCACAATTGTCAACCTAAGTAGTAATCTATTAAAAGCTTGGAATAGATACAAACCTTTAAAAATGCTCCTTAGGAAATCTCTACATTTATCTATGACTCCACAAACAACACTGAAAATTGAAACTGGCAAAGAACAGAAAGAAAATAAACACAAATTCCTGTTGATGCTTTAAGTGGGTTTAGTGGCGATGGTGAGTGAGAGATGCCAAGTGGGACGAGACAAGACAAGCCCGGTGTTTAGAGGAGAAACAGTGACCTGCAACCACTCACATAAACACAAAACATCCTACTCAGTCTGCAGAGAAAAGAGGGTTATAAGGAAATTGAGCAAAAAACCAAAGGATTCCTTGTATGAGTCTTGAATCTTAAAAGCCTGAAAAGACAACAGACTTACACTCCTTTTCAGCAGTTTCCCTACAACCAGGAGGCAATGGCTGCACCTTAATCACATGATTAGGTCTTTTGAACGTCTCCACAGGAATTGCGTAAACCAACACACGGAGAGTAGTAATTTCAGAGTAACAGAGCACTCGCACTGGTTTTCCAAAACGTGGTAAGAGCGGTGAGGAATGTGAGACTAGTAAATAGGTGTGAAAGTGAGGAAGAATGTGTCCGTCTATATACGTTAGCTGTGCAGTAGACTGCAATGCCAAACTGCCAGGTACTCCCACATGCCTGATGCATGATGGGATAGGTTCCACCACGCACACGATGGCATAAGAAAGTGATTGTTGTAATATCTTTCAAGATTCAGTTTCTTTTTTAGTCAATACATTAAAATGTAGAGGTAGACTTGATATAGGCCTGTACTGGCATGTTATTTCTTTTATCAATAATCAAGTAAATGAAATGAAAAAGACTTACTACTCTGATTATTGTTATTATTATACATTTTTAATCA
Organism: Chascanopsetta lugubris; assembly: GCA_016785325.1. Taxonomy (NCBI): domain Eukaryota; kingdom Metazoa; phylum Chordata; class Actinopteri; order Pleuronectiformes; family Bothidae; genus Chascanopsetta; species Chascanopsetta lugubris. Next base: position 5,880 of record JAFBJT010009482.1, on the reverse strand, counting down.
AAGTAAATCTACATTTTATCTTAAGTCCTATTTCATGTTGAATAAAACATTTGACAGAGGCATTTGGACGATTTATGTGTATGAGTTTCAAGTTTGTAATTCAACAATATGTAAAAACACAAAGTTGCAACTATACAAAAGCCACTGGTTGTTGCACGAAATAAGTGTGAAGCTTCTGACAGCAGTCAGCAGTCAACAGTAAAGAAAATGGGGAGCAGTGCCGACTCACTGTCTAATATACTCTAATCTTGTTAGACCTTTAACAAGCTCCAGACTAGATGTATATACGGCCAAGAGGGAGGAGGGAAATATGGGGAAAATACAGCTTGTGTCTCATACGAGAAAATTACAGGTGGCTCCAGAGTCCCTGACACACACACTGTCCAGAAGGTCATGGCTACTTGTGGATGTCCGTGGGAAATACAGAGGAGGCAGAAATAGAGTGTGAGCATGTTGAGTGAACAGGAACCAACAGACCAAAGTCCTTTTGAAAAATTCCCAGTGGATAGCAGTAAGTATGACTTTGCCAGTATGTGGGCGGCGTGAGGGTGTAATGATGGGGTTCTGTCGTGCAGGCAGAGGTCAGCCAGCCAGCCGAGAGGAAAGGCTTCAACAACAATATGATGTCATCAAAAAGGGCCAGTGTGACTCATCAACCTCAAACGAGGGAGGTGCACAGGAATTTTAATAAGATACCTTCACATAAGGAAACCATAAACAACATTCTTCCTCACTGAAGAAATGATTCAGCTACAAATGACAGGGACAAAGCACCCAACCAGAGACTATGACAAACCTTGCACATAACAAGACCCTGAACAACTTTCTTCCATCTGTAAAAGGTCAAGTCTTCCTGTTTATCTAAAATGAATTGATTTAAAGATAATGAGAAATAATGACTGCTGTAAGGGGCAGCAAACAGGAGAGGTTTATAAAAAGGGAGAGTGTCTCTTGTATTAGTGCTCATTAACAAAAATGAGACGATGACCTGATTACATCCCCAAGAGCTTAGGAAAGAATAGCAGTGTCTAATTTCCCCATCAACTGAACACACAAAGGCAGACACACATAACAATGTTCTCAAATCTGATATATTGTTGGGTGAAACTTCTATTGTTGATTAAACCATATCTTTATATAAAGATCACATATAAGTGATAAATGTAAAACTACATGGTGAAAACGTTTATGACAAAGGTAGTTGTTACCATAATCAAAGCTCTATTTCAAGCATGTGGGCAAACAGACTCAACTGTGATAACTGAAGACATCCACAGAAATCTCTCTCCAATTCTTTGTCCCTCTACATTGTTGGCTCTGACCCCTGACTGACATGACTCCTGAACCCCAACCTTTGACTTCCAGACAGCTCCAATGACTTCACTTGCTCTCGCGCAAAAATACCACTGGGCTATCTGTTTTCAATCTGAGTGAACAAAATACTGTGTTATATGAGTCAACAAAAGGTGAGGGGAAGACAAAACATCCATGTAACACAGCACCGTGGAGGTGAGTCACCAACGTGACTGTGAAGGGCCCCAGACAACCACAGTGCCACATTAAAGACGAACCATTTTTAGTCCTCCTTCATCAAAGACATGCCTGGGCTGGGAGTCAAACAACTGCCGCAGCCCTGCGGATGGTAAGAGGAGGGGCAGAAAGCCGACTGTGTGACATTGTTCAGCAAACATTTGACCCTTTTAGTCTTAATGCTTTCACTAAACACCCATCAGCTTCTGTTACTGGTAGCCTTCCATACGCACAATCTCTCTTGGCCACTCCCCAAGTGTTGGTCAGTCAGCAAGATCAGAGGGGAACCCGGAACAAAACCCTGTTGTGCATCTGTCAGGCAGCCCCTGCCAATCTCTCCTCCCAGCCATTCTCTCGCCACATAAGCATTAGAGGTGGATCCCTACTTGAACAGGGGGCACATCACCGGAGGAACTGCTTCGAGCCTTGGGATACCCCCTTAAAAAGTCAGGGGACAGACAAGAAAAGTAGGACAATAAAGAAGTAGGGCTGAGGGTGTCACCCAGAGGCAGCGGAGCGCTCAGTCCCTGAGAGGCAGTGGCCACAGATCGGGGTGGGTAATCAGCAAGGGCTTTGATCTCCCCCTTTAATGTTCGGAAAATGTTTCACCTGCACGGCCCTGCCTTTTCTTGTTCTCTGTCATCAGCAGAATGCCTGAGGACCAAAGAAAAAACTTGAGCGAGTCTGTCTCCAACATGACATCCCACAAAATACTTGGCAATGCAAGGACATCAACCTCCAGATGTAGTTTATCATTTCACACAGTGTCACACAACAAATGTTGTACAATGAGTGCATGTCAGAGCATTGTACCGTATATGCTTATGCCAAGGAACTGTAATGAGCTCTCATAAAAACAATGCAATGATGAGGTAATGTGGTAGTTTAAAATGTTCATCTATTTTTATCTCCACCAGGCAGGTGATCCAGAGTGAGGGCGAGAGGGGTGTGCAACGCACCAACAGCTTTGAAATAAGGATGAATCCTCTGAAGTGATAGATGGCAAATGAGACGGGATCCCCCTGTAGCAATTTAGAGCAAGGTCTCTGATCTTGGTACCTGCATGGGTAGCCAGATTCATTATCATTACTTTGACATTCCAGTAATTCTACACATCTGACCTGTCCTACTTAAGTGAACACCACAATAACTCAAAGAGAGAGCATGTGGATCATCAACCGTGTTTGGTTCTTGTAGGCAGCTATAATACCATTACCAATATTGTTTAAAATGTGATGGGAAATCTCGGCAAAGGGATTTGTGAATATTACTGACTAGTTCACTTATAGATTGTATGCAGAGGCTACACCATACCTTTACCAAACTAGTGTAAATAGTTGTTTGTATTATGTTTGTGCGATGGAGTTTGTTTCACCTAGCAACTGCCGCCACCACCAATCTCTTCCTGTCTTCCTGTTTTGTTTCCATCAAGGACACCTGCTAACTGAACAACATGTCTATGCAAACTGAGCCAATATTATTGAAGTTGGAGCAACTAAATGTAACACAGGGGAAAAGGCATCCAAACATGCGTGGGTTGTTTCACAAAAGCCACCAAACAGAGATACCAATCCTGCTTTCTAACAAACATTGGGAAAGATTCTAGCATACATCACTGTCAGCAGCTAAACTTGTGAGTCCTTCCTTACAAGAAAAAGCCTTGCTATAGTCAGCGCAGAAACCACAATCATTTAATGGCCCAAACATATATTGCTCTAAATCATCACTCTTCCTAGTGTTAGGCTGCTTGGATCAACAAGATAACAGCTAATCCACAGCAAAGATTAGAGGCCAGAAATGCAACATGCTGCTCCATACAGATTGTCTCTGTTTTGCTTCAGCTTGACCCTAACAATGGGAAACACAGATTCACGCTCACTGATCCATGTATAGTCACAGGGAGTGTACTAACCCGGACGAGGGTGCTCTTGGCCTGAGCTCGCTGGGGTTGTGCTCCTGGGGTGACCTGGTCCCTGGTGCCTTGTTCTCTGCTGTGTGGTCTGGCCACTGCTCCAGATGTACCATTTGAGCAGACTCCAACCCCCGGACCAGTTCTTCGAGGCCTCTGCTTGATGCCATCCAACAGCCGCACAAGTAGTATATTGCTGGGGAGTTCATCAACAGCGCACTCCACCAACGTCCGGCACTCTGGGCAACGCAGCTCCCCACGCGAGCCCAGGATGCCTTGGAGGCATCGACGGCAAAAGGTGTGCTGACAGGGGAGAACCTTTGCCGTTGCATCCAGGCGCTCCAGACAAACGGGGCATTCGAGCAGATCCAACAGTACCGACTCGTCCATTCTCTGTATGTTCTGCTAGGCTTCAGCAGAGAAACATGGTGCAGATGAGGTTTTTGTTTAGAGGCAGGAGCAGCACCGTCACGTCACTCCCATACCTCGGCTATGGCCATGGCATCTCGCATCAGCTACAAACGAGAGAGAAGACCCACATTAAAGCACCTGCGCATATAATGATCATACAATACTTCCTCACAACAGAGATCACATATGGGAGGCACAGACGTGTGTTGCCTCGCATGTTGAGGACGAGGAATGTTATGTTCAAAGCTCCACAGACACAAACTGACACAATAGGGTCACATTTAATACGGCGGTTGAATGATGGGTTGACAGCAGTGTGCTCGACACAATCCTAAAACCCTGTAGTCTGCGCATTAGTTTACAGAAGAGCGGATTGGATCTAATCTAATTTACTGTAAGAGGGATGATTACACCTGGTAATGGGGATCTCAGAGCAGTGAAAAGATGAACTAAACATGCTCATGAGACAAACAACAGTGGAGGAGAGGACAACTCTAATTTGTCCATCATCAGTGAGGAATTTGCAAAAACGGAGGTCGATACACGTTGGTTGAAGAGTTGTAAAAAAGAACACGGATACAATCTCCCAGCTGTGATCAGAAATAGATGGTAGTATCAGAGGGTCACACCTCACAAACACTGACACCATACGAAGACGTATACACGTTGATGCTTCGGGCTTGTACTAAAGTAGCGTAACGTTACCCCGGAAAAATATCAATATTACGTAACACTACACAGTACGAAAAACGTGGGGTGAAACTTTTATGACTTTTTACGACACTGACGAACAACGCACTGACATGTTACGTGACTTGGGTTAAGTTAAAATAGCAAATGTGCGCATTAAAACAAGTTTGTTAGCAACGGTGGCTTGTTAGCGAATCAGCTACATAAATGTTGTAACCTCATCACTAACTACCCTTTACAATCTTTTTACAGCTTTCAGACTAGACACACGGGGTGTTTATAACTTCTCGGACAGGGGGCACACCATTTATTACGAAAAAAAGTAATTCAACAATTTCATGTAATTCAGCTTACCTCTTCAAAGACAGGACTCCTCCTCTTGTTGCCCCGTATCTCCCAAATTTGCCTCTGTGCTAACGTTCCTAGTTAGCGGGCTACCTGGATACTTACTATGCACTTACCTGGTGGATTCAACGCTCTAATTCTGTTGTTTATACTTTTGTTGTTAAAAGCAGATACTGCTAACAAACATATCTTAGACAGTTAAAGTAAAATGTAAGAGATAAGGACACAGGCAACACAACGGAACTCGGACCGCAGTGAGCGCCATGCTAGGAACGCTACTTGTGTGCTGTTAGTGGACCGTGCTGCTGGAAACAAGCTGAGAGGGGGAGGGGGTGGCTACTTCAGGTACAGCTGGGAAAGTAGGAAATTGTAAAATATTGCACCAGTGTTTGGAGTGTTTAATCGGTTTATACTTGTAATAAAATGTATGAGTGGAATAATGTGACATGTAATATAAACGACTACTTTATACCGCAAGCCTATTCCATTGTATCTTATGGAGAGTCAAATCCAAATCACACCAGAATACACTAATGCTACAGTTGTAAGCTGAGATTTCCGAGGGGTAACATAAAGCCGCTTGCAAAGGGCGTGACTGCCGTGAATCTTCAATTGACTTGTAATGAAGGATGTGACAGAAACACTCTTTTTTCAGACCCCGCTGAAAATGACTTGTTTTTCCACCTCATTCCATGTACGTTTATTTTGTATGCAGTTCATCGGGAGGCGGCACTGGTGAAAATTCAGTTCATGCAACTGTGATTCACATTATCATCCACATTTTTTATCATAATTTTCTAACTCTCACATACAATAATAGACCATGTTTTTGTTGTTGACAGGAAATATAGTTATTCCACACACTCAAACTTTGATTTGTCCAAGAGGATGAGGAGGGGTTTTACCTAAGAGCGAATGGGGACATCTAGTGGTCAGTTTTTCGTCCTGTGATGACAAACGAATTTACAGAGGATACATGGTTGTTGATAATAGTT
>JAFBJT010009481.1:124299-153592 GCA_016785325.1 Chascanopsetta lugubris | reverse complement strand
GTTAATTTTGACATTTATCTCAGAAGGCTTCAAACAGAAAGGAGGTATTCAATTTTTATTTAAATTTTATTCAATATGCCATTGATATGTTTTTTTTATTATTATTATTACTACTATTGTTATTATTAGTAGTATTATTAGCAACTCGATTTTGCACGCCTGTACTTTTAAGTTATATAAGCCTTGCTTGCAATATTCATTGTTAAATCAAAACTTGTTTGGTTCCATATTAAAAGGTTCATTTGTTCAACCTTGGCCCGCAGCTTTGTTCAATTTAAAATTTTGGCCCACTGCGAATTTGAGTTTGACACCCCTGGTCTAAAGCATACAGTGCCCCCAGTGTGTTTACAGTGTGTAGCATGTATGGAAGTGCATACATTGTATATATATGTATATATATATATATGTATATATATATATATATATTATATATATTCCTGAATAATAATCAAATATGAGGACAGTTATTTTACAACATGCTAATTCATTTAGTCTCACAATTAAAACCGGCCCCTCGAGAGCAACCGCAAATGAGTTGGACAGCCCCGTTCTAAAGCTGATGATGTTCTAAATCTAGAACATAGACATAATCAGAGGTCAGATCAGAGGTCATCATACATAATGTCCTCTCGATAACGTATGTGCGTGTCTCACCGCTGACGTCCACTGCTACATCACCGAGTATTGGCTGGCAGGCAGAAGCCGAGGCCTGACACTGCTAACGCAGCACTGTATCTCCGGCACCTGCGGGAGGAAATGCTAATCAGCTCGACGCGACCACACGTGTTGGCGCCGCCCAACGCCCCGAGAGTGGCGGACCCCGTCACCGCCGCCCTGTGACTGATTATTCCCCTGTTAGTTATTCATTGGTTTTTCACTGCGGGGTCGAAGATGAGGAGAAATCAGTGCTTGGGAAGCAATACACTAACTTCCAGCAAGCCTCGCTTGGAATGCAGTTTCACGACAGGGACTCTGCAGCCAGAATTGAATTAGCATACGTTCAATTTGTTGAAGGAAGAGTCGGGGTAGGGGGGGGTGGGGGGGCGGGGGGTTAAAACGGACATCATGTTATTCCCTTTCTTCTTCCACTCGCATGTTTACCTCGGTGTGGCCACACAGCGGCGGCACTCGTTTTTCGAATCCAGCGTTTTCCAGCACGCAGCAGGGCAGCAGCTGTTGAGTCGCAGCAGAGTGTCCTTTGAGGAGCTAATCACTATGGCAGTTGACAGTTATAGCCAGTGCTACAGGCGGTACACCAGTGCTCCTCTCTTCTTTTGTTTGATGTAATTGTCTCAGGTGGCACGTCTGCTGTGTTTACACATACCGATCGTAGCCAGCGGTGGCAATTACACACCAGCCACTCAGGCTCAGCTCTGTTTTCACACCAGAAGTGGGGCAACTCTGTGACAGCTCTCAAAACACTGTTTGTCCTCGATAGTCGTACTCCCCCAGATGATCAACGTCCCCACCTGATGGCCAGCGATTAGTGTGATGCTTAACCACGAGAGATAACGTGAGAGATGAAGAGATAAAGAGATGATCTGTGCTTCCTTGTGACACCAGGCTCCACAGCTGAGTGGGATGTGTTCATTGTGACACTGCAGCTGTTTCACCTACCGACCACGTCACCTCAGCTCTAAAGTGCCCCAAAGAAAACAACTGGGAGTTACAATTATGTATCGGTATGCTTCCCCCTCCGGAATCATGCATCGTCATGGAAACGGAAGCTTTGTAGATTGGAATGAATGTGACCAAAATAACAACCACATCCTAATCCGGGCTTTATGTGACTCGCATTGTAGATCGCTGGGTCAGGGTGCAGAGTGGTCGTCCCCTATACCGAGACAGTCGACTGTCTGATCCCAGTCCTTCTCTTCCTCGTGTATCTTCAGGAATTTTGAACCCATGTGAAACCACTAACAGGGGATGATTTAATCACCTGTCTCGTTGCATTAGTCTCATTAGTCAGTCTGACTCGCAAAGATGTTTTTTGTTTGTTGTTTTGTGCGCGATGGTTGTCATCATGGATGCGAATAGTAACGGAAAGCAGGAAGAGGAAGTCAGCTGCATTTTGAAGCTCGGTACTGGTTCAGTGATGATGTCACTGAGGTGACATGCCTCATCTTTCTGTCTCAGGGCCTGGATTAGACCCTCTGGTGGGCAGGTTTTGGCCCGCGAGGTCTATGTTTGACACTCCTGCTAGAAGGTGAATGGACATCATAGCATTGCTCCAATGCCAATTTTTGTTGGCATAAGCAGTCGCAGAGGAAATCGATGTTTCCACCTGGATGTTGCATCTCCATCGATGCTGATTCGAGTTAGAGCCAATTAAAACTGCGTCAGTTGTCATTTGAAAAAAATGTGTATCAATGTTTTTTTTTTGTTGGTCTTTTTAAACGTTTTATTTGGGAATTTTAGCAGCTATAAGATGAACCAATAGATGCCCAATGTCTTTATGACTTCTTTAACTAGTTTTCTCCAAGAGAACATCCTCAAACGCATCCAGTCACCCCCATGCTGTGAGTACCAGCCCGGGTGGATTCCACCCCTCTGTTTTGAAAACCACCTCCAGCATGAGTCGACCCCAGGTTGTGCATCGGTATCAAACCTGCACAGGCTCTCTCCCCGGTGCATGAGCGAAGAGGAGGGGAGGGATGGAGTGAGAAGTGAGAGAGAGGAGACGGAGAGAGGGTAAGAGCCATCCGTCACGCTCGTACAGCAGCACCCACAGCCCTGCCATGGTGCTTCTGCCAGCAGAGCTGCTTGTGCGCGCGGAGATAAGCCCCGAGCCCCCTCACCCTGGCAGTAGAGGCTGGTCACGTAGCACCAGAAGGCGGCTTAGCCCCCACCACCGATCCAACGCATGCGGGGTCTCGCTCTCACCACCGCCACTTCCGTCACTTCCTCCCACACAGACCTTCCTCTGTCTCTGTCTGTGTCTCCACCACTGTTTGACACTGCATTCCAGAGATCAGTCTTTATACCTGCAGTAGCAACGCTGCCACTGGGTGAACAGCACTATGCACAAGGTGGCAGCTACCTGGTGTTGGTGCAGATGTTTGGAGAGGTGGTGGTGCTCGAGGGCAAGCTTTTGGAGGATGTTATACATGTGATGAAGCACCTGAAGTTATTATGTAGCATTTGAAGGACTCTCCATCTCGTGCTCTCTCTCTCTCTCTGTGCATATATGCCCGGATGGATGGATGGATGGATCATACATCACCATGTTTGTATGTATTTACAAAGTATGTACTATATATGGATAGGTAGATGTATGTATGTATTTACAGTATGTACTATGTATGTATGTATGGAGTCTGCCACTACCAATAAACTGCTGCAGAGGTGAAGGTCTTTGTGGTCCACAGACTTGTGCATGCACAGCACACACAGTCCTGGGAAAAGAGAATCACTTGACTTTGGACCGTCTCAATGTCAACAATGATGTTACCTCTAATACAAACAATATATTTTGTCTGGCATTTTTCATTTATGAACTTCCCAACAGCGTCTACATCTTGTCCCTTAAATCAATTTGGTGCTTTTAAAGGCCGCTCCTGTGCCCTTCATCTTTCCAGGAGTGAATAAGATGGAGTTTGCGAGTGCTTTACGTTTGTGTTTTGAATGCTGATTTTATTTTTTTATTTTTTTTCCATTCGCAAACCATCGTGGTTGTTGTGTGTATGAGTTGACAGTGAGTACATTTAAATCTCCACTCTGACTCACGGCTCGGCCAGAAGCAAAGGGCACAGGGGTCATTACCCACCCCCGCCCCTCCCGCCCCCCATTTCATCGTCAACAGCAACAGAAACAATCCTGTTTACTTTGTGCTGGAAAGCAAAGAAAAGCAAGAGGCTCGCCACTGAATTTACGACAGTGTAAGAGTGTAAGAGGTCTGCGGGTCGGATTTATTGGCCAGCTTCTGTAATTATGTTGACCGGGAGTCTCTTGGTGGCCCTCTTCTCGTTGGGTGCAATTTATAAATGCCACCGAGCGAGTAATCCCACTGTTTCCCCGCTTAGTTTGGAAAGGGCTGCAGTCATCCTCTGGCTACGATTGATTACATGCAGCTCAAATGAAGAGTAAGCAGTTTTCCACTGTCGAACGCCGGAGCCGGCCCCGGCTATTGATTCATTTTACAGTGGGGGGAAAATAAGATCTGCCACTTCATATAACTGTTGATATTAGTTTCCCTTTTACTCCCGGGCTGCTTTTATTTAAAAAAACAGCTCTATTTTTCCTGCCTCTTAATGTACATGTGCTGGTTCCCGAGATAACAACAGCTTATATAAACCGTGTTTATATAAAGTCAGCCAGTGCAAATCAGCATTTCTGTGCAGAAGTGAGTAAATCAGACAGTGCCTCTAAGGAGCAGATGAAGCAGTGCATAGTTATGCGGCGTATGTGTAGAACAGATAATTACATTTACAGAAGAATGGAGAATGACTGGACACTGATCATTTGCAGTTGTGTAGATTTGAAACACAGCTCTTATACGCGTTGTGTTCCAGTGGATCCTCAATGCTGAGCCTCCATGTCTTTGCAACAGGACCCGGACGCACAGGTTTCCGGGTTTGACTCATTAAAAAAAACAACAACAGAGCAATCACTGGAAGGCGAAGAATCATTGGGCAGGATTAGAGGAAATGAATTCTACCGTGATGATCACGTGTGTTTACATTACATCAACCCTCATATCCAGAAACCTCTGGAATCATCTTGTTTGCCATCGTCACCTGTGTCCTCTCAGAAATGTTGTTTCTGTTTCTAATCCATTTTATGGTCATGGGAGTTGCATCAGCCAAATGTATATCGTTTCATTGATGCCATCTTCAATGATGAAGTGATCTTAAAGGTATTTTCTTCTCTCTAGCTGTAGCCTGTAATTGCAAAATATCACAGCAGCTTATAGAAAGCATAGACTTCCTCTCTCCAGCTCACCAATTCCAATTGGCACGGGCCCCTCCTAGTGTTCCGGCATAGTAAGTGCAGGTCAATAAACCAACATCTCCACATCTCTTTAATTTTTACAATCCTCCTGTGAGCAGGATTTGGCCATATGTGGCACACACGGCTGCACGCACTCACTCACCCATGGCGATCACCATTCTTCAGCTCTCTCCAATGCCACAGGTGACTCTATGAACAAGAGTTTTTGAAAAGTTCCAAGGTGATAGGATTAACATACAGAGTTTCAAAAGGGTCTGGCCACATTTCATTTGGAGCCGTTTGATCAAAGACCAGACTTCATTTGCATTGTTTTCTACATATGGTTAGTTCTGAGCAAGTATCAGGAAGTATTTGAAGGAGACCAACTAACATTTCCGTCACCTTTTGTCCTTGTGGCTTTCACGTCCTCCGTGGGCACAGTGACAGTAGATAGGGATCTTGGATCCAGGCCAACATTCAGGTCAGTGGAGTTGAGCTTCACACGGGCCACGATTCCAACTCATTCCCTTCCACCTTGAGCCCTGCTCCCCTCCCTCTGTGCCCTCCTCCCGCTTCCCTCATTAGAATGTGGAGGACTTTGTGTCGTACGTGCCGCGGGGCCACATTTGCTATGCACCGGTTTATCCAAGAGGAAGAATAGCTGGAGGACAGGATTTAGCCGGCCAGTGCAGTATGCTGTCTTCTGCACATGGGTCAATGCTCTGGACATTCACTGGATGGCAGGGCTCTGGAAAACGATCACAAAGAAGCCACATACGTCAGATCTGAATGCCTCTTCGTTTCGTTCCTCTCTGGCCGCGCCGCGAGTGGAGGTTCGGCAGCCGTGGAAAACAGAGAGGCATCCGAGGGCGGAGTTTTTCAGGATAGCAGCTCTGATCTCGCCTCATCTGAAAATCTGTTTATGCCTTCAATTCTGGGCCACTCTGCAATGAATTATCATGCTGCGTGTTTTCAGAGAAATGCATTGTTGCACATTGTTAAGTAAAATGAAAAGATGGAAATTATAACACATTCACTCTATGTGAAGTGCAAGTGGTGGGCATTTAGATCTATATATATACGAAAGACCATTTATATTTTTTTTCCATGGTCTCATACATGACACGAATTGATTTTGGTATGTAGTCTGAATAGTTTCACAAACCTCAGAAAAGGTCTCCTATAATGTAGTAGCAGTGTGAGCAGCATCTTAGTCGAGCAGCAGTCGCACTTGTTGGCTATTTGGTGTGTGTACAGTGGCCGGACATGGTCAGTGCACCATGATAAGTTTAAGGCAAAGAAAATGTCAGTCGTTAACAAGTGCAAAGGAGCATCTTAAAGATGAATTCAGTACAATATGGAGCCAGAGACAAACAGCCTGGAGAGCACAGATATGCAGTGTTAAGATGGAGAGCAGCCCTGAATATGGGCCTTTGTCATGTTCCTTTGTGTGTCATATAAATCTGGATCTCAGGACCCTGGCTCCTCAATGACTCCTCTGAGATACAGTTATAGTTCTGCTGCAGCTGATTGATTTGTCTTTGTGTCTCACAGTACATACTGTTGAATCTAAGAAAAGAAAAGAAAAATAATGTATTTTTATCCACACCGATAGTGACTCTATCGCCGACGATATATATACAATACCTCGGCGCCATATTTGATATTTGTGTGTCATGGGCCCGCATCCATTTCAAACACGCCACCGTCTCGCACCTCGAATGATGCAAATGTGGCCCCCGGCACGTAATGCAACCAACAAATTATCCGTCCGCCGCATCTCCGGGGGAGACAGATTCATTATCCAATTTAGCACACTTGTGTAACTATGACTTGATAGATGGAGAGTGTCCTGGGCCGAGACAGTTTTACAGCAGATGGAGCCGGCGCAGAACCACTTACCATCTTTGTCCATTTGCCTCCGCCATCCTGCCGGTGGCGCCGTGCTGTACATGGTCACAGTCTGATTCTGATGCTCGTCGAGGCGAGGCCGGGGGGGGGCCGGGGGGCTCGTGAAGAGCAATCTTTGCGCTACCGTTGTTGCCGAGTGATTCATGAGAGAGCTTTTTGGGGTAATGATGAAATATATGACTGTGTCCGACTTTAAAAGCGAGCAATTAACTCCCTCCAAAGAGTCCGGCGCGGATAATAAAGTGGACACCGACATAACAGGGCATTTGTTTTGTTTATTTGCCTGACGACGCTCCGTCCTGCGGCCGCCCCTCTCCGTCTCCCTGTCAGGTTTATTGTGGGCTCAACCTTCAGCACAAGGCTGGGCTTTATTATTTTAATAAATTGCCCTGTGTGACGCGAGCGCTGGTGCGTGTCTGATGCACGGCTCACCCTCCTCCCTTCCTCCCTTGCCCCCCCCCCTCTCTCTCTTTCTCTCTCGCTCCTCTGTCCGACTCTGTTGCGCGGTTCCTCCTGCTTTTCGTCCTGCGCCCCCTCGTCATAAACGTCGCGCTCCTTAGACAACAAACTTATATGCGCGCGCCGAGAGAGAAGAGGAAGGTGGAGAGATTGACGGAGAGAGAGAGAGAGAGAGAGAGAGAGAGAGAGAGAGCTCAGCAGACTGATGTGTTCCCGTTAAGCCCGCGGCCATCAGTCGTCATGGCCACCCAGCCTCTCTGGGGGCGATCTCAGACAGCACAGACACCCACGGAGGATAGATGACCACAAGCGGGGGCAGAGGAAGTGGCGGTGAAAGATAGCCCGCTCTGATGCCACCACTCATCGATCACCACCCGGCCACCCTGCTCCTGCTGAACTGTCCAGAGGGGGGGCGGGGGGGTGGGGGGGTGGAGGCCAGGCAATAACAGCAGCTTGAAATGTTGCAGCAGCAGCAGCAGGTCAGCGTTAGACTGGATGGCTCAACAACAACACCTCAGCCTCACCCACTCATTTGCTGTCTGTTTTTAGACGGCTGGAGTTTGTCCCATTCTCTGACATCACGTATTTACATAACACATTCACAGCAACAAGAGAAGATCCACTTTTTGGATGGTATTTTTGGCTCGGTGAGGACGGACTGCGCGCCAGGATTTCCTGAATTAGTCGCGGAGAGAAATCCAGATACGGAAAAGAACACAGTTGACTGTGACTGGGGGATAATCTTCACAAATTCGGACAGCGAGGCTTCAACACTGTTGTGGTTTATGTTTCAATTCTGTGACAAACAGCGTGTTTTATAGGCTAAATGCTGGTGTCGGCTGTCAGCCTTGACCCCTTGACGTATCCTGGGGCTAGTAGCAATAGAAGCACCCCTTGAGGAAGTGGATGTGAGGTTGCCTCGGAAACCACTGGTTTTCTACGGGCCTGGGACGCGATGGCGCTCCGAGTAACTGTATGTCACAATAATGGACGTCTTTAGGAGGAGTGATTCACAACGCGAGGAAAAACCTCTTGAGATTCGAGCCCGAAGCCTCCCCTCCAAAACCTTGTGATCCCATTGGCTCCATCAGTCACGTAACCCTGATCACTGACTGTGTTTACATGGACAGCAATGTTCTAATATAGGCTCACTCGTCTGAATAAGACAAGATGATTAACCTTAACCCAAACCTTGGCTCCCTGCAAAGCTGATTCTAAGGATCAGCGTCAGCATCATCCGTTTGCATAAAGAACTCTGATGTCCAGTTTTGTTTGGGTTGTAATCTTGTAGCCGTCGGCACGGTGTTGTTTTGTTTGTAACCATATCCGCCGTAGATGTATGGGTGAAGGGATGGAAAGATGGATGGATGAATGCGTGGATGGATGACCTTCTTTACCTCTCGTGAAGTGGCTAAATAGTTCACTGGCGTTGTTCCAATAAAGATGAATCTTTGACAACAAATAGACTGCAACATAAGCATGATCAGCAAAATGACTGTTTTATATGCAAGTCACTGTCTCTGTGTCTGTGCTAAGATCACGTCTCCCCTCTCCGCTCATAAGTTCAGAGGATTTGAATATCAGTGCTGACGTCATGTATCACACGATGACTCATGGGCCATAAACGTTGCTGTAGTCGTTCCTCTGCAGCCCACATAAGCCGAGAGGTAGGCGATGCTGCCGGCTCCAAAATAAACAATGTTCCTGTGAAGCAAAGAAAAGAGGAAAAAAGCACAAATAAGCGTGTCCGAGTGACAGCAGTCAGACTTATGTAACTCACGATGCTGAGTCATTATACGGCCCTGTTCCTTGCAGATGATCTGGTGATTCAGCTTGTCACCGTCTTCATGGTCGCCACGCAACGTGGAATTCACGTTGCACTCTTCCAAGTGTTTGGGTCCCACCACCCAGTGTGGAGCTGCACCTTCCCAGTGTTACAGAGCTGTGACTGCTGCTGTCATGGTGGTTCTCAGCTGCTTAGGGGACCCACCATCACCCCTTGGTGACAGGCCGAGGCCCAAATCGAGGAAAAGTCACAACTGCTCAAATGTATGAAATGAAAAGATGGTGCAGTTTGAACCGGAGATAGTACAGAATTTCACAGTTTTCCAGCACAAACAAGGTTAAATGAGGAATAAAAACGACCAGCAGGTGGCAGGTGATGCTAGAGGGAGAAACGTTCCCTTTTACGTTTAATTAGCTGCGTTTTCATTAAAAACCAGAAAGTGCATCCTAGAGACACAAGGTAACACAGCGTACTTACATTGCCTGTTTTGTCCTCAGTATAAGAGAATTCATACTTCATGTTGCCGGAGTCATTGTAGCGCCTGTACAGCATTAGGGAGCATCATCGCCACCTTCTGTTAAGGAGTGTGAAGGGAAGGCACTGCGATGCATAAAAAATTCAACGAATTTTCCGGTCAAAGGCCCGTGACCCACTTTTGGGTCGCGACCCATCAGTTGAGTATCACTTATCTAGTGTTGTCCCTGTAGCAGCTAACCGTCCTCATTGGTCATCACACCCTGTTTACATCTCTGGTATGGACTGTGTCTGCGCGACCTCCAGAATTTGCGTCACGATGCCACGTAAAAACTGTCGAGTCTGCGAAAACCATCTCTATTGGCTCACATACCTCACTGACGACCCTCACATACCCCACAATCCCCCCCCCCCCCCCCGCCATCAGCAAACACTGAAAGGCTTGTTTGTGTTTGCCAGCAGGTGCAGTGGTGCTACATGAGTGAACGCTGTGCTGTGTTAAAGTCCTATAGGAGCAGATTGTGATGGTATGAGTGTGTACATTCACTATCTGTAACACAGCCTTTCCAGCACATGCACACACACACACACACACACACACACACACACACACACACACACACACTCATGCATACATGGTGGCATGCACACCTCGCAAAGTCCGTCAGTCAGTCGACAGTAGAAGAGCAGCAGCTCTGTGGTTCTGCACTGAAAGCGTTTCCTCTCTAACATCAGGATTATGCTGCAGCCTACCTGCCTCTCCATGGGACAACTCTTGAGATTAGCACTCAGTCCCCAGTGCCCTGCTCCCAGATTACGACAAAGCCTCGCACTATACAAGACCCTCTCAGGGCTTCCTCTGGCAGCTGCCTACACCAGGAGGTTTTTATCCAGATACTTGTTTAACAAGGATTCAGCGTTTTTAAAAGGCATCACAGAGAAAATGGTGCCCTGACTGCTGCAGTTCTCTAAAGTGCTGATCTGATCTCATTAGAGAATTAATTTCGAATACGGATACTGAAACCACCACATGCTTGAGCGAAGGGCCACAGTGACCTGACAAAACGGGGTCATTTGCAAAAAGCAAAAATTCTCTAACATCATTTTATACGTTTAACACGCTGATTTAAGTAGGACAGAGCAACTTATGTAATTTCTACGCAATAAGGCTCATGTAGTTTGATGAGCGTAGTGGGAATTCTTTCATTATCCGTCTTTGGTCACACTAAGGCTTAATTAGAGAGCGGGAGAGTTCTCAGATAGAAATTGGCCCTTTTTGCAAACTACATTCAGCTTTATTGTTTAGTCTGCACTTTCTGCCCAGTGTGTCTTCAAAGACGTGAGGCCGAAGCGCAGAAGAGGAGCCCACTCCCGCTCCCTCCGAGGAGAGTTATGGATAGTTTGATGACTGCTGTGGGCAGCTGGTACAGCAACACACTACATCACGCAGCTACAAGGCTCTTCAGCGGGTGGCACCCAGCCAGTCCGCTCTCGATGTTGACTGTCTGAGAGCCAAGCGGACCAGCAGGGCCCCTGCAAGGTCACAGAGGAACACGGGGCCAAGTGGAGTCCCTGTGGGAGGTGTTGGTGAAAATATCTGAAATAGCACTTTTTGACTCAAGTGGGAGAGCAGCGTTTTACATGTTGGTACGGTGACATCATTGCATCGCTGGCATGCAGCGGTGGGTGATATGCAAGATGACTCATAGTTCTATTGTTTTTCTCTTGATCATCTTCTTTATGGTAAAAAATGTGAATATGTATTTAGGTGTGGCTCACACTTTTCTTTTATTTTCTGATGTTAAATTAATCATTTCATGACGTCTCTCCGGGGATTAGATTAAGTTGATTTGTCTGTTATCTACATAAATATAATAATATAGGCCAGGTTATGTAATTCACTGTTGCTTTTTATGTAGCAGTGTTAGACGGTGACGTTATCTCTTATTTGTTTTGATTGCTGCTTCTCTCCCTGAGTTTTCTCCACTCGCATGCAGTACCTCAACAGACCAGCAGATGGAACCTTCAGTATTTTGAACGTGGCCCTGGTGCAGCCTCACACCACACTGCTTCATGCACAGGGCTCAATTAATCCAGCAGTTTTATCCTCAGCCCACCCAACACACATTCCACATACTGCTCCTGTCATACTTTTCCCGCCAAGAGAAACATCCTCCATCTTCACCTTTACTGGTGTGAATCAGTGAAGGATTACGTCACCTCTCTCATTCATCCGAAACATGACAAGGTTCCTGAACACTCCAGACTTCTCTGGCTCTGAAACGAATAATGCATCTCGCTTCCAACTGCTCACTGCTCACCTGAGTCCGCTGTCCAATCATGACGCCCTATTCTGAGGGTGAGAGGGTTACTTCCTGCTTTCGCCACTGCACAAGCTGACAGACCCTTGGACAAGGCATCAAACCTCACATTGTCCCATGCACTCATATTAAAAGAAGTGCTGTAAATGGATGCACAGTGTGAATGTATATGTGTGACTGGGTGAATGTAAACTGTACTGTAAATTCTCTAAATGACCCCTATAAAGTGCTATTTATATACAAACCATTTACCAAGTGTGTCACAGGATGACATGGGCACAGAAGTGTGCTTTGGCACCAAATGTGAAAGTCTCAATCTATTATAATGTTATCATGGAGGGATGCCATCCTCCTGGGCGCCATAAAGCGACACAGTTGATCAGTTGATGGAAATGAAATATCCTAGCAACAGTGTGGAAACTGGAGAATGATGTGCTGGGTCACATTGTTTGCATACATTTCTATTTGTGTGAAGCCTTTATTCATCTCCCCTGCTGTCAGCCCTGAATCTGCCACTCTATTTATTTCAAATTATTCTGACTATAAACTTTAAAGGTGCAGTGTGTGAGGTTTGGTGACATCTAGAGGTGAAGTTGCATGTTGTATCCATCACCTCACCCTCACAACTCTGAGCATGTAGGAGAACCTACGGTGGCCCTCAGTTGTCATTGAGGGCCACCGTATGCATGTCCATTCTGGGATACTGTAAAAAAATGGCCGTCCCCTTAGAGAGGACCCCCTCCTCATGTAAATATACATTAATGGGCTTATTTAAGGGTGATGGGGATACAAATAAAACAATGATGTGATTATAAATGAATGAAAATGTCAATTCATAATTGTTTTGTAATATTTTCAGAAATGACAGAAATCTCACACACTGCACCTTTAAGATGCATTCTCAGATGTTGCATATACTGTCTAATAAATCTATAATTTAATCTGTAAATTAAATGGTGGTTTGTTACATATTAACTTTAGTTGGTTTAAAGAGTTGATTTAATTATAAATGTATTAACTGTGGTTTATGTGAACGAGCATTACTTTCTTTCATTGTTTACAAATAGTCATTATTTGTCAATATTTTCATCCTTCGGGCAGAGCGGTGTGTGTCTGTGTGTGAACGCGCGCACGTGCGCGAGCCTCTGTGTTTATGTGCTCGTGCGTGGCACAGCTTTGCTCCACTAGGGGCGAAGAGGAAAAAAGTTTGCAGTTGTTGACGTACATCAAACAGTTCCTGTTTCGGTATGTGCCGAGTCAGAGTCTGCTCTCACTTCAGCAGTCAACTGTTGACAACAGTGCAACATGCCCACGCGCTTCCTCACTCTTTGAGATACTTTGCGTTTTGATTTAAACCAGAACTATGGACTATTTGTTCTCGATCACGGGCGGCGGAGCCAGAGTTGTCAGAGACGCGATCTCACAGAGGCTGTGGCCCGGATCCGAGCAGGACAATGTCCACATTCAGCCGCACCACGTCGGCCCGAGACACGACAATATCCTGGTCCACTGCCACTCAGGTAACACGGTGTTTACACTCACGTCCGTCTGCTGTTTGTTAACACGCACATCGGAGGCATATTTAACAACTGCAGCAAAGAACGCTCCCAAAGCCCCTTGGAAAACACGTATATTTAATATTTAATAGCGTCTAGTGCCATTGTCTTACTAGTTAGATCATTAAGGTATGGTTCGATATAAAGATTAGTTGTCAGTCTTAAATTCGGCTTTGGTAATATTGTACCATTGTCACGCAGACTTTGATATTGGGTTCAGTTTTGTTTATTTCCGCAGTACAGTGTCACCGAGGCAGGCCACGTTAGTTAGTCAGTGTAGCCTGACCTGTTTAAACCACTGACTATGTATAAAGAGGTTAAAACTGAGCCTACGCTAGACCATGATACTTCATATACTTAGTAAATATTCAATCACTTGAGGTAGAACATGAATACTACTGAAGTCTGGGACTTTATTTTTACAACTCTCATACTCATAACGTTGTAAACAAACAAAAGTCAGAAACTGAGGAATTAAATTAAAGGCCTAGGGTGCAAGATTTGGATTAAGATATTTCCATTTAAACTTTTTTTATGATGATTTAATTGCCGGCATACTTGAATTGTTGTTGGGGTTTTTTTACACCTTGAATTATCCCTGCATATGTATCTCAGAAAAGGGCTTGGTCATGGGCGGTATTGTTTTATTTTATGAACATTTATTTTACCAGGAAGTCCCATTGAGATGCATCTGTTTTGCAAAGGAGACCTGGACGAGACAGCAGCAGTACATAACCACACATGTGATTAATACAAAACAACATGATATACAGCACGGAATACAATGATACATGTTGCACCACCATGTTTGAATTTCCACAATAACTAAAGGCTATCATGGCTCTTTCTCCATCATTTACTGCATATAAGAATAAAGGGCTCACTATTTCAGATCCACACTTTGCCCATCAACATCCCCCCTTTTTCATTGGTCTTAAATGTTTTACTCAAAACTCAGTATTCCTGTGTGACAGACAATTTCGTAGTTTGAATAGACAATGCAAATGGCTGCTGTTGCACACAGCGCGCTTCTCAATTTCCCCATTACTTTGGAACGGACTGTGACTCATGATCAATCAGATAAGTTGTCCTCGGTGGTTGCTCGCTGCCTGTTCGGTTTGTTGTGAGGACACAACTGCCTGTGACAACTGAGGCATTCCAAATATTTCAGATCAGCAGGCAGTGAATGCTTAAAAGCATCCAGCCAGTGAGCAAGTTTGTCCTCAAGGCTTTTCACATCGGGGAATATCTCCATGTTAATGAAAATTGGATTTTTTTTCCTCTCTCTCTCTTCCCCTCACTGCTTTGCCTCTCACATATAATTTATTATGAGGACCATCAGTGCTGTCTCTGACTTTGAATTAAACGCAGAGAAATGTGCTGCTGTTGAAATGAAAAAGCAGAGATGGGATCTGAGCTCTGAGGCCACACCATTTACTGATACACATCACACAGGATGTCGTGCACGGTTAGCTGGCATTAATTGGTTGTTCTGAAAAAGGCGCGAAAAGTTGCCGGCAGAGTGATGGCCCACTTTCACCCCTTTGCGTCATTTTAATGTGCAGGGGTTTGCAGCTCATGCACAGTCATCAGGCCCCGAAGCTCAGGGGCGGCCAGGTTAATTGTTCAATCTAATTAGGACAAAGATTAATCAGATGCATGCTTGCCGAAATGCCACGGATGGCAGTGGGGTTCATTAGCCCCCCCCCCCCCCCCCCCGGTGTGTTTGCCCCCCCCCCCCCCCCCCCGACTGCAGTAGAGTGGACCTTGGGGGTGGCATGTGACTGCAGGCTACTGCCCAACTCAAGGGGAGGAAGAGTGAGATGAGCTAAAGGTGTAGTCAGGCAGTGGAGGGGGTTGTGTTAAAGGTGAGGTGGTGGACAGACCATGAGTGGGCTGTCCACTTACAGACACAGGTACCACTGTTATGGGGCCACACCCACTGGCCGGCCACCCTTAGCTCTATAACCAGGACACTCTAACATCACCTTTCCATGCACTGACCACTATCTGAAGAATGAGACCGATCGGGGTCAATGATGGTAGAGACTTCAGCGGAATTGAAGAAGCCTCTAGGTATGTTTCATTCACGCAAAAGAGATCAATCTTTTTGTAAACAGAGATATGGATTGTAAAGCACATGTAGAGGTGCTCATATGTCCATGGCCGCCACTTATCACATGATTTAAGGAACACTTAGTGTCGACACCGGAGTCGGCTCACTCAGAGACTGTGAAATGCTGTCAACTAAAACTAATCTCCATCTGCCACTCATTTTCTGAATAAATTGATGGATTGCGTGGTTCATAAAATATCTGTAAATAGTAAAGAATGTTAATATCTCTTGGTATATCCCAAGAAAGCCTTCACAGAAGGACATAAACAACAGTATATCCTTCTTCATTTGTTACTTACAGCCTCTGCATCATGATACTGTCAACTCTGGGTAAATACCCCGAGAAAGCATGTGCAAAGTTTGTATAAAGGCTCAAAGTAATTTTCAGGAGCCTTAAGGCGCTTTTGTTTTCACTGTGCAGTGACTGACCCTCTGTGCCTTCGCTGTAAATATTCATCCAAGATTAAAGTAAAGATATACTAAGTGTAGACGTGCATTTGAGATGTCACGTGCTACACGATGACATAAGCACAGTGTTTGTGAGGGCTGTTTTATTTCTGCGATGCTTTTACTATTGTTCCCATTCTACTATGGTTTCTTATCATTGCTGCTGTCTTACAGCAGTGTCCGTTTGGGCCGTGTCGCAGATAAGGCACTGACAGAGACCTCTTGCTTTTAAAAACTGAAGGGTACAACTAGGTTTTTTTTAGGTTTCATGGCTATTTACATGCTAACAGACAGAGGATCAATGTGTGATGTGCTGGGAATTCTGCTGGAATATGCAGTGGCAAGAAAATTATTACATTATTAATTATTATATTAAGAATGTATGTTGATGGACGTTGTGTGCCCATCAATGCCATGTTGTACTTTACTCATTCAATGCTATGCTAATGGTGGAAATGTGTCATAGCTGCATAGGATGGATTGAACATTCTGCGGTATACAGCATGGAAGAAAATAGCATGTTTAAGGTGGCGCTGAATTAAAAAGTCATTTCTATAAATCAATCAACATTTATTTGTCTAGCCCTTTACAACACACAAATGTATCCAAAGCACTTTATATTTAGATCACAGAATTACAGGAGTCAAAACATGACGATGCATAACATCGTAAAAGGCACATTAGACAAAATGGAAATATCGCAGCGCTGCAAGTTATTAGAAGCTCTTCTGAAGGAATAGGTAGGAAATAACTGGAAGAAAATCATGAATAAAATCTACAGATAAGGAGGAGAAAGGCCATTCATGGCTTTGTCAACAGTTTAAAATCAATTCTGAAAGGAACTGGAGGCCAATGGCGTGATGACAGTAGGGGAGTAATAAGTGCCTGGAAGTCAGCCATTTGACCCAGTAATGAATGTCGATTAAACAAGTTCCCTTTGCACAGAATTCCTTTGCCCCCAGGTGTTGGTGGGTGCTTTGTGTTGTGGTATAGGGTTATCAGTAGAATAATTATGTAAAACACGGACAGTTAACCCCTGCAGCACAACAATAACAAAGAAACTATGCTGACTGGAGACATGTTTGTGGAATTGAATAAACCTGCAGTGAACTGGGTTAGTAATCCGCTGCTTGTGACTGCTATCATTTAGTCCTGCTGATGTCACTGACACAGTTGTGTTTGCTCTGTCTTCCTTTAGATGTAATTGTAACGGCATGTGAAGTAATTCAGAACGGTACATTCTGATTTTGGTTCTCCTGTTTTTCTCAAGATGCTTAAATCCCTTTTGTGTTTGAAAACCCTTGGACTGCATTTTCTACACTGTTTCCAAAACAGTCTTAATACACATTTTCTGTTCTTTGGCAATTTATCAATTATTGTTTTGGATGGACTTTTATGGCAAATGAAAAAAGGGTCACAGGCCCTTACATGAACTCTCTTATCCAGATAGAATTAGAATTATGCAACATCACAGCTCTGTTCAGCTTCTGAGGATGAACACTTGGTAGATGCTCGCTGGAGTTGCATAGTTGGAGTTGTCAATGGCCAAATCAGCTAAAAATGAATGATTAGACTTGTATACTGTGATAAACATATCTGAAACCCCCAATCAATTGCAAAAGTATGTTATTTTATGAATTGCCATTGTCACCCGGGCCTCGTGTGACATTGAATTGCCCTCTGCATCTCTTAGGATCTCTCTGTTCCCAAGGTCCTCGATCATTTGTGACCACCCACACTCCCCCCCCCCCCAAGGCTCATAGTGACCCTGCTGCACTTAACCCGGGGGCCCCCTTTTCTTTGAACCCCCCCACCCCCCCCCCCCCCCCCCCAAGGCTCATAGTGACCCTGCTGCACTTATCTGTATGATTCATAAGATGCAGTGTGTAGGTGCTCACTATAGTAAAAGGTGATTTTAATCACTTTAATTTCCAGGAAGTCCTTGAAGCAGCCTGTATGCCACTCGTCCTGCATGCCATGAGGACGATCTGTTGTGGCTCTGTCCAAGGACTATAAGAGGCAGGATTCCCAGTGGGATCAGCAGACCTCGGCGCTGTGCACCTGCTCTGCTCGCACAGTGTTCAGGGTCTGAACCCATCACTGCTTCCTGACTTCTCAAGGATCTTATGCCCAGGTGAAACAGTCTGTGTTTCAGGTGGCAGCAGAATCAATTACCATACTGACCACATGTGTCTTTCTTCAAGGACTTTGTCAACAAAATAGTAACAGGGTGCCCCCCGGAACAGCTCCTGTGAGGACAAACAAGAAGGGAGGTCAGTCTAGAGGTAAAAATCAAAGCCTGGTGAAACAGACACGAGGAGCTCAGCTCAGTAGCAACAGCCCGGTGTGAATGAGGATGGAGAGTCTTTTCATTCCATTCTTTTTATTTAGGACATCATAATTGCACATTCCGAGATATTTCATAAGCAGGTGTTTCAAAGAAGGTGACGCTCAGATGATAAGCATGAAGGCGGAGCACAGCTGACATCAATGGGAACATAATCAAGACCTGTTCTTTGTGATTTAACTACACAGCTGAAAAGAGAACCCACGCTTAGGAAAGACACATCTTGTACTTCCAAAGATCTTGCATCTCTAGTAGTGATTTGAATACATCAGAAAAATTAAACCGTACAGTTTGTGGATGTGACGTCAACCAGAGGAATACTTTGAGGCTTTGAATTCAGCTCCATGGACCCTTTTGAAGTTTGCTTGTCTTAATAGTAAGAGAGAAATCAGGCCCACTTCCATTCACTGATTCAGGGTCAAAGCATTTCTAATGGTGACGACTAGACTTTTCAAATGTACTTACTAACAGTTTGACTCCAAACGTTCTTTTAATTTTTTTTTCTCAACACTTTACTCAATTATGTTTTGATAGCTAATGATAATAATCAGTTTATTTCTGCAAAAGATTGTGCTGACTGTGTGTCTTGGTAAAAAGCCAGCGCTGATGAAGGATGACTATCGTTTGTTGTTCTTAGGTGTGACTGTAAATATAACACTTAACACTTCCTTTTATATCTGGAACTTGGTGAATCATAGTTTTCTTGTTTCCCAGTGACCATATGCTTGTTCAAATGTAATGTATAATAGATCAAATTAAAATAGAAATGCCATCAGAAAATCTAGACCGTAAAAATGCATTGAAAATAGGAATTATTGTGTTGTGAATTGTTTAAAAGAAGTCCAAAATACATTGGAAAATAATGTCATGTACTGCTTTGGCTGACAGGTGGTGATGAGTATGTTTCCTTCTTTCCCTTCCTCTTTCTTCCATCAGGAAAAGATATGTCTGCGAAAAGCTCCCAGTTTTTCTAATCGCTCTCTTCCTCATTTCTTCCTACTTCCTCTTCTTGCCATTGTTCCCATCAGAGACCACTGGAATCTTTACCATGGACTTGGTGGTATGAACAAATACCACAATGGGCGGTTTGAGGCTATTTGATACAGAGGGATGTCACAATAGCTGAAAATGATCATAGTCATAAATTCTACTGAATAATTTTTATGACTCAAAATGAGGTCAAGTGGTCTTCAAGGTTTTTGTCATATTTTAGCACGAACATAGGAATATTATTCTTGAAGAACCACTTCAGAACCAATATCTATGGTTTCTCCAACATCAATGTTGTTGAGAAGAGTTTTGACCCCAAGCTTTGGGTTTGGTGACATTATATTGTTTTGTCGACAAGAATGAGGTTAGTGATCATCCTTCATCTTGGGAACATCTGTGAATCTTTAACAATGGTTTGTTTGTTTTGAGCTGGGTTTTTTTTTTCTAAATCTGTTTTTCCGCTTCGTATCTGAACTATGGTCATGGAGAGGCAGGTTTTGAGGGGAAACCATTATTTCATTCCATCTGATGTTTGATTCTTCATGGCTTCCTATAAGCCCGAGCTTGCTGTATTTATAACAAGATTAACATTTCGCTCTAAATCTGTTGTAAGACGTTTTTTGGTTTTACTGCGACGGAGGGAGACGATTCATCAAATTGTCAAATCTCATCCTCCATGTGTGATTATTAGTCATGCAGACAGATGTGAGGAGGTGCTGTCATCATTTTTTCCTCTGTCTGGCTCTTTGGAAAATAAGTCATCTGTGGTGTTGATCCGGTCACTGCTGCTGGTTTTCTGTTACACAGTGGGGCAGACCAGAGCTGCACTCTGCAGAGGATTGTGCATAGCTCACATTACAAATTGCCCTCATTTAATCCAGCAAATAGGAAAGATTTTCTGATCAAGTAAACGTAACCTCACCGTGTTTTAGAGGTTCACAATTAAAATTCAAAGCTGTATACGCAAGTATGAATTGATGCAGCTCTGTCTGAAATAATTCAAATGAGAGGACTGAGGTATCCTTGGGCAAGAGACTGAACCCCACATTACCCCACGTATTCCTTCTTCAGTCCAGTGGACTTCACCTGCAGGAAAGGACTAATGGGGTCAGGTGCAATACTGCTTGGGGAGCAGTGTCAGCTACTACTTAGTGGTTGCGATGCAATATAATTTCATAAGGGGTTCGTGGGCCTTGGTGAAGGCATACTCTCTCCGTATAGTCATTCAAGCCATTAGATTAAGTGGCACTTTAACTTTTGACCCATTTTGTAAACTGTAAATATTTACCCTCTTGGTAGACGTTACTGTGGCACCGGCCTTACAAGCGTAAAATAGTGCCAATCAGCTTTGTTTAGTGTAAAGAGGGGAAAGTTCGCATATGTCCCTAACAAAAAATATTCCAAGCAGCACCTTTAAAAGCTAATCATACAATTATTGTGTCCAGTTTTTAAAATATTTACCAAATTGGAAGTAATAGAACAATGTTTACTTTGTCTTTGTTTCTCAATAGTCCATCTTAAGAAACATTCACAGTATTCTATTGGGTGGGTAACTGTAAACAGTTTTTCATATATGTGCTGTGTTTATTCATATGATATATTATAATATATATAACATTATAGTCGTGTGTTCAGACTCTGTAGGTCACTCCCTGACTGCAACCACACTGAAAGCCTGCTCTAATCTTGATCCTTGAGCAGGACCCTTTGCTTTAGGCTCAATAAAAAGATGTGATAATGCAGAGTTTGTGTTTCTCATAGCTGAGCTCATCACTTCTCCTACTATTGATTGGAGCTGTAACCTGAGAGGTTAGGGTTGCTGCAGAGATGCACAATGCCAGGACTCCAGAAGGTGACTTTAACCAATGAAGAAGCTCTGTCGTACCCATAGACTGCCTATAAATATGGATGTAGCCTCCGTGACATCACCCATAGGTTTCTGCTTATGCGGCTCTTTGTGGCTGGTTCACTCGGCGCCATCTTGCCGATGCCTACCTTCCTACTACCAGGTTCATCCAAGAATGGGCAAAGAGGCGGGGCACAGGTTGAGTTGAGGTGGGCTCATGGTGCTGTGGCAGCATCTGCAGAACATGCCAGGTTGGCCCAGGTGTCACTCAAGAGGCCATGCCCTTAATTATACACAATTTCAAATGCCTATAATGGTAACTTGGTAATAAGAACAATAATAATGATAATAATAATAATAGATGATACTTCTCAGCACAACTGAGATGCCATGACAGTCTGAGGTGACTTTAGTTAAATTGGTGATGACTCCAGCACAGTACGATGTAGGAATGATTGCAGTCATAGTATTTTATCACCTCATTATACTCTTAACTCAAATGCGTGTGGATGACTTGTGCTACAGTCATAACTCTGTTGCCTCTCCTGGGTGAACTGTGTGTTTACGTTTGACCACAGAGCAGTGTACTTGATCTGAATAAAAACATAAACGGTTGAAAGCACCTATGGGAGCATGAATTACCCGGGAGCTGTATGGAGTTCAGGGGGGTTAAATCTGCGCCAGGTGTGTCAATATGGAAACAGTCATGTACATGCTGTCAGAATATGAATTGAAATGAGCGTGTGTTAACAATAACATCCCTCAGGACTGACTGGAGTCCATCTTTTTAAGGTGTCGCAGCGAAAACACCTGTTTTCAAATATACCACTGTATTGAGATTAGTCCACGTTGGGATGAAGTTAATCAGAGGACAGGGCAGATCCAGAGCCCCCTGTCCTGGTGCCTACATGCCCGCACGCACAGACAAATGTGCAGCTCAGCAAAGTTTCCCATAAAAGCTGAGTGGTGTATCAGCTGGTCCGCGGAGGCTGGCGGCTGGGGGCTATGTAATATAGACCTGAGTGGACCTGAGAGTGTTGGCAAAGGGCTGTTGCCTGTCACACTGTATTCTCTGTGTTTAAGTTGACAGCTCCATCAGACCCATGTGGTGGCCATGAGTATATTTATTATAGAGGTAAAACTGCCGCCTGTGAAGGTACATAGCAGTAAGGCCCATTTGGCGATGCAATGCCACTGGAGCTGTTATCTCCTTTGTTATTTTGCAGATGTATACCTACTTTGAGCTTTTATTCAGGAGGATATTAGCCTTTTCCCTATTTGATGTATTTAACGTGGTGTCTCAAGGAAGCCAGAGCTTATATTTCCCTTTTCAGCCAGAGACTCGACTGAAGAGTACTATACCAGGCGTTGTGAAATTTATACTACTCTTTTGGAACTACACAAAGTTGCTCCAACAGAGTTTAATACAACTTAAAATGAGATAATAAGATATGTTTTAAGTATTGAACGGGATACGGAAAAGCAGTCAGATAAAGAAAGCATACTCCATCTGATATTTATGTCGGCATGAAACATTAGGTGTTCCATTCACTTGTCATGCTGTCATTAAAGGTTCAGCGTGGGTTGTGTTGTGTCTGTGCTGATGTCTGGCGCTCACTCTCTCGGATGCACCAACAAACAACGGATGCCACCCCCCCACACACACATACACACACACTGTCACTTAAGTTGTCCTCATAACTTTCTATCACACTACATTTATTCTGTCTTCACGTCGCATGATCACATTAGGTAAATATAATTTATTATCTTGTGAAATACAATAGATAACTTTGTATTTGCACATGAGACAGGCTTTCAGAAACTCGGTGCTCCTCTGTGCTGCCATAAAATTGTCTGGTCCACCTGACGACTCGGCGTTAAGATAGCGGCACAAGCAGCTTAGCTTTAAAGCCAGGCTTTGTCACTTTGTGATATAGTCAGCACTGTTCCCTGCAGTTTTGTTTGAGTCACCATTGCGCTGCAGTAGTTTCCTCTCCCAGACTTGAATTGAAATCAGTTAGCCGTCCCTCTTAGCACGGCAGCGTGGTCCTGTCAGTGGTGACAAGTCAAGTTTAGTGTATTGTCATATTGTCAGTATTATTACTCAATCTAGTGCATTGTTGCTATATTTCTTTATTTCTTTATTGTGCCCCTAGGGCTTAAGGGGGCAGATATATTAATCTGCAATTATTCATATGTATTTGAACATTAATTTATACAAACCATAATGAAGTATTGTTTGGCAGGGTGAGTGTTGTTGTAACATCATAAGAAGACTCAGTCAAAATTTAGTGACCCTAGGTGTAGCTATTGATTGATATATGTAATTCATATATTAATCAATAGCTCAGTTTACAAACCCTGGGGGAAACACCGTATGTGATTATTTTTTGTAAAGTGAGAGTAGCATTATGAACATCATAGAGTCTGTAGTGATTTTGGTATTGATACAGTATGAGCTGCTCTTTGCAGACGGTCCCTTGGCATGTGGCTTGGTCAGATGCACAGTAGAGCTCAGTTGTGGCAGATTGAGAAATGTTTCTGAATCTGAAAATGATTAAACCCACAGGTTTAGCTTGTTCTCGAACTTTCACAGGTTCTTGTGGGATGCCATTTGTATTTAAACACTGTTCCATTGATGAGGTAATGAACTGACAAGTCCAAATGAATATCTCTCTCTCCAAGTCATACACAAGTGTAACCGGGTCACAACACATTCCAAAATATAATTTTGTGTCATGAAACACACTTAATCTGCTGAGATTAGGTACTCTCAACTCTTAATATATAAAACATCTAAATTGCTAATTCAGGGTGTGCTGTTCGGATTAGAACTGTTTTGATATGCGTTTCTTTGTAGTTTCATCTCACTGTATCTTCTGTCCTTTCGAATCATTTGTAATGTGTCACACATGGTGGAGGATGTGTATTTTTTTGTATCTGGAAAACGTCTGGAAACGACATTGTTTATTTTTGCAAGTCCAAATGTCTCAATATGCATGGGTTCATCGATTTGTAGTATTGCCTACAGTGCTTCAGTACAGCATGTAGATGGTAATCGATGATATTGATTGATCGCATCAATTGAAGAATCAATATTTCAACTAATTATTCAGTGCTGAAAAATCACAGTATGATGTCAATCTCATCAACAATAGATCATTCACAAAGCACAAAGGTGTGTTGGAAGGTTACGGCATTATGTTTACTTGGTGTTGGTGTTATTGTGTCCACGCTCTGAGCACCACACATATTATTTCCAGTTTCAGTCCTCAGTCTGTGGCTCTCGACCAGTCCGGCACAGACCCAGTTCAGTGTGGCTGTGGTGCAGAGCTCCTGCCTCCCCAACTGTGTGTTTTTAGTTTTTTTTCTAAAAATAACATCTGGGCAGGACTTCATATTGCCAGGAGGCAGGGAAAGCAAGGGAAGTAAAGGGAAATAGGCTGCTTGTTTATTTCATTGCACCAGGAGGGAATGCTAGACAGGTGGTTGTTGACTTTTAAATCCCCTGCAGGCTTCGGTTTTGTCATTACTATGTACAAGGTAAAGTGGAACTACTATATTGTATATTTAGCAGCTGTGAATCACACTTAACAGATTAGACTGTCACGAAGTCTCATCCTTTGCACATGACAACGTGTGCAAAGCCACCGTTATATGCGTATAGTGGTTACTGCCTTCTTCAGGGGAGACTGTTTATACACATTTAAGCATTAGATCGCCCAAACAAGCATGGCTCCTTGTGATTGTTAAAACCCCTGATTGGGGCGAGGCAATCATTGAGTTTCCTGACACAAAGCGGTGCTTTGCCTCTTGACTTGTAAAGCTCCTCTCACGCAGTCAACCCAGTGTTATTGTTATTCGGCCCATTAATGAGCCAAGTAAAATGTTCTTTATGGGAAATGACAACACTACAATTGCTTCCGCCGTGGTAGCTGTTGTTTTACTTGGTTGAACAGCAAATTAGATAACCCGCCGCGACCTTGGGTCACCTGTGTTAGAAATTTCTCCTCTTTGCAGTTGACTTTATCTGAATTGGCACTGGCCACGGGCTCAGTTCCTCAGACATTTCCCATTGCATTCTATGTAGCAAGAGCTCCAGTCTGTCATTTTTAGTGTGGTGAGTCATGCTGTCCCATGTGCCATGTCCAACTGCTGTGGTAGAAAAGCAAAGGCTCTGCATGTGAATAGGACAACTGAAAATCTAATTTCCAGCATAGCATTACTGACTGCTGATGGACCAAATGAAACAAAATACAAAGGGTTTAGCTCTCCAGATCATTCTTGGTCCAGGGCCTGCTCTTGAAAACCCTTTTTATGGTCTCGTCTTATTATCGAACGCATTCTTTCCCGGTCTTGTCTCTGTCTCAGACATTGATTCCTTCGAATTATCAGTCAAGACCATTTCTGCCCACTCTTGGATGTATTTGAATGAATACTGTGCTTGATGGATGAGAA
The DNA here is from genome assembly GCA_016785325.1 of Chascanopsetta lugubris. Taxonomy (NCBI): domain Eukaryota; kingdom Metazoa; phylum Chordata; class Actinopteri; order Pleuronectiformes; family Bothidae; genus Chascanopsetta; species Chascanopsetta lugubris. The sequence continues at coordinate 127,949 of JAFBJT010009481.1, read as the reverse complement.
CCCAATTTCATAAAGGCCCCCTAAACACATTACACAGATGGATAGTGGTTGTGAGTCTCAAACAAAGACACATTGGATCAGTTACCAGTGGAGACTGTCTATCCATCTCTCCATCCATCATCCATCCACACACACACTGTATGTCTGGAGTGTGAATGTGTCTTTTCTGTGTGCCACCATACATGGTGAAACTTAGTTTTAGACCCATCACTAGCTCACCATGGACGAAACCCCTTGCAGCTGCTAATGCACACTCTGGCCTTGTGTGTCTTTTGTTAGTTGTGTCTTATTTGGGAAACTCGGGCGTTTCAGTGAGATCTTGTGTTAACCTCCGCCCCTGCTCAACCTGCCCCAGTTTACAGCTGTGTGAGAGCATCTCAATTTGCTTCAAAGCAGAGACATAGCTCACTTATACTTTATCATCTGTGCAGGCCTGCAGCACGCACATCGTAGACTGACAACGCTGCTGTTTGATTACCAAGTCAGGTTACACGTTGTCTGCTGCTCTCAGTCAAACATAGACAGTGTAAGTCATATTTCATAACATGCAAACACGGGACTGATGTACTGCCTCAAGAACTAAGTTGCAGTCATCCATATCAGCACATCCTGTTTGTATTAGGTATATGAAAGTAATACTCCGCCCAAGGTTGTCTTAGTATAAGAAAAACAATGTGGCCACACACAGTATGTCAGGTTTTTGTGAAGCTGTGGTTCAGTATGTTTGAAGAGTGCATTGAACTTGAATGTTGAAGAATGTCGAGAAGGGCCTGTGGGTTAAGAAAGAAGACTTACAGACTTACTTTGTCCAGATGAAACTGAAAACGATGTGAGATTGTGTGAAAATAACTTTAGACTGTAGAATAGTTCTGACTGTCATACCCATTGCAGGAAGTGTAGACTATATAAGAAGGAGAAGTGGTTCACAGAATTGTATGTAATCCTCACCCCTGCAGACATGATAAACATGTTACTGGCACCAACACATTTTCTAAAGTCAAATGCAAACATTACATTTCTCACTTTGATGCTGCCGTCAAATACTTGCCTATCGGCAAACCGGTCTTTCTGCGTGCACCTTGCTTGCATGAGGTCATGGGTTCAATTCCTGGCATCTCCATCCACCTTATGTTGCTTTTGACCAAAGTGTCCGCAAAATGAAATTGTAGAACTGTAAGCCATATATATCACCACGAAAGAAATATGAATCGAAAATGAACAGGATTGGGCGTAGGCCAGCAGAGAAGCCTCTTTCTGGAATGGACGGTCTGCCACTGCCTTACAGACATATGCAACCAGTGATAGGTTACCAAGCATGAGTTGTACAAGCATAAATTAAATAACCTGACCTTGACGTAACCCACAGTATCATCTTTAAGAGCTGACACCTGAAGCAGCTTTATTTTCTTTCTTTCCTCTCACTTTCTGCCCTGAGCCCATAAATAGAAACATGGTGTATGACTCATGTTGGGCGCTATCTGTAGTGCCTAATGAGAAAGACAACGAGTGGAGATATGCAGCACCTGCAGATGAAAGACATGAGAGGCAGGCATCAGAGCATCAATGGGTCGGTCCATGTCCAACATAAATCTGTCACCTAAACGCTTGACCAACACCCGTACATGGCTCTCCAGCACAACTAGCCAGTGCTCTCTCCTCTCATTCTAGAACTAAAGAACAAAGTCGGTCCCTTCCATAGATTCTCCTCAGTCTCACGGGTCTCCGTCCAGTTTCTTTCATCCCGCCTTCGATCTTTTGCCCGTCTTTCATCTTGCTCACTTCTATATTCCAACCCCCATTTCCCCATCATCACCACGCTCACACCCATTCGTAAGGATCCATCACATCCGCTTACTCTCAGAGATCTAACCTGCTGTTGTCAACGGTGGAAACCATCTGTTTCCCCAAGTCTGCTTAGATTCCTGCATCCATCTGTCCTGCCTTGCGTCCACTCCTTTACCTTCCCGTACCCTCCAGATCCCACCAGAGAGTAGACACATAGCAGCAAATGCTTGGAATTACCCCATAAACACTTTGAGATACTGTGATTACCGCGAGTTTATGCTTCCACTCTCTTCTTCAGCTGTCACTCCCCTGTGCAACATCCCCTCATTACCCAACCAGCACATAGCACTGAACCCTCCCTCTTCCTTCACCACCCCCCACCCCCCCGCTCCCCAACACAGCCCCCACTTTCCGTCTCCCCTGCTTCTCCAGCTTTAGCACGCCCTGATTTTCCACCAAATCCATCTTCCTCCTCTCCGCTCGGGCTCGAATCCCGAGCAGCCGTGCACTGATGGAGGTCAACCTGGTCTCTGTCTGCCGTGAGAGGCAAGAGGGGAAGGAAGGCAAGGTGAAGCGCTTTCAGCGGCTGTCATTGAGCTGTACGGTGGGCTAGGAGGAAGACGGGAGGGATCGAGCGAGGAGCAAGGGAAGGACAATGTGGTAGAGAGAGAGAGAGAGAGAGAGAGAGAGAGAGAGAGAGTGTGAGAGCAAGCGAGTAGATGCAGAGCGAGAAGGAGAGAGAGAGAGAGAGAGAGAGAGAGTGAGGGAGAGAGAGAGAAAGTGGTCCGGCGCTCACAGCTCACATTGCTGGCTGGCTGGCTCGCTCACTGTTGACGAATGAGCTGTCTACCCACGGGGCTGGGAAACGGCAGCTTGTGACAAGCTGGGGGAGAGGAACATGAATGTAATGCGTACCTTGCCTCGCTTGCTTACAGATACCGGCCAGAAGAAGACTCCAGAGAAGAAGGATGGGAGGCGTATGTCGTTCCAGAGACCCAAGGGGACCATTGAATATTCTGTGAGTAACACACAAGCAACTCCGCTGTGTCAGTGCAAATGCCGTTAAATGTTTTTATGCCTTTCTGCTCCAGTGCTGCTGCTGCTGCTGCTGGTGTGTGTGTGTGTGTGTGTGTGTGTGTGTGTGTGTCTCCTGAAGCTCTGGTTCCAGCTGTAGCGGCTGTGTTTGTGTGTCTGATGACGCTTGATAGCTCATTAGTAAGGAGGGAGCATGTAACAAGTGTAGCTCATTCGCAACTGTTTACATAAAGATTGGTGTGTGCGTGTGCAAGCGTGCAGGGCAGCAAAGACAGCTTATGAAAACAATGCATCCTCCGCTGAAGACCCCCCCGTGCAGGAGCACAACAATCAGCTCCATTTTGCATGTTGATCTATCGGACGGAGGCATGACTTGTTGTGGCTCCGCACATCCTCCTCCTCCTCCTCCGGCCGGACCAGAAGACAGGCGGCCAGGAGCGCTGGCAGGACGCGTATTTGTTTTTCCACTCGTTCGTACGTGCCACGCATGGACGAGCATTCCACCACAGAGCTGTGCGCTGTGCTGTGCTCGCGAATGACCTTCCAACTGCGTTGTCATTTCCACTGATGTAGCTGTTGTTTAGATGAAGGGGAGGGAGGGGGATTGAGATAGAGAGAGAGAGAGAGAGAGCAAGAGAGAGGGTGACAGAGTAAAGGAGAGAGCTCTCTTTCCCCTGTGTGAACTGAAAATGGAGCCCCCCGTCTCTGCTTTGCCTGGTTGTGTTCTTGAAATGACCCTCAAATCCAGCTGCAATCAGACTGCCGTTCCATTCCTCACTTCTCTCTCTCTCTCTCTCGCTCTCTCTCTCTCTCTCTCTCTCTCTCTCTCT
>JAFBJT010009481.1:107526-124120 GCA_016785325.1 Chascanopsetta lugubris | reverse complement strand
TCTCTCTCTCCCTCTCCCTCTCCCTCTCTCTCTCTCTCACTGGCAACAATGAGGAGTGGGATTGCTGTGGCTCCGCTCCGAATGTCTGCCTGTCTGCCGGGGGAGGAGATGACGGGAGGAAGGACAGGCGAAAGGGAGGGAGGGGAAGGAAAGGTCTGTGGTCAGCCCACTGACACTGTAGTCTCTCCTCCCCAAACTCCTTGTATCACGTCCCTTCTGTCCGACAGTTACCTTTTTAATTGGCTCTTATTGGCCGTTCCTTCTAGCGTCAGCAGCGACTGTAGGATTATCCATGATTGGCGCCCTTCCCCCATCCCCAACACCTCAGCAACGCTGACACCACCTACACATCCACTGCCTGTCTGTTATCCCAGACCTGCTGATTGACAAGACTCTTGTTTACTTGGCTAGGACTTGAACAACCTTAACTGGTACAGCTGGAGATTAAAGGTGCAGTGTGTAAGATTTGGTGATATCTACAGGTGAAGTTGGATGTTGTATCCATCACCTCACCCTCCTGAACATGCATAGGAACCTATGGTAGACTTCAGTTGTCATTAAAAGATGTTCCGTGCTTCCACTCTGGGCTACTTTAAAAACATGGCAGCCCCCGTAGAGGACTCGCTCCTCATGTAAATATACATTAGTGGGCATTTAAGGGTAATGGAAAAAAATCAAACATTCTGGTGATTATAAATTTATGAAAATGTCAGTATGTAATTGTTACGAAAGCTTTTTCGAGGTGACAAAAATGACGGAAATCTTACACACTGCACCTTTAAAGCACTGTGTGGAGTGGACGCCAAAGAGTGAGCAATATTGAATGAAATGCAAGCTGTAAATGAAATAGGGATATATGTAGCATTTGGTTTGTTAGGGGGGGGGAAAGATGAATGTCTCAATCACCCAGCATACCAATCCCATTCTTGACAGCCATCACTCACTCTCACTCCTTATTACCCCCTGTTCACATAGCTGATCCTGTGATGGATTAATCGAGTCCTTAGAGTGATTGTCTCCTGTAGCCTGACATCCTCACAACACTGTGTAGAGTGGAGGGTTGGAACCGGTGGGAATGTTTAAGGCAGTGGAGCCGAGCCTCCCCCCCTACACTCAGAGGGTCACGTGGCCAATGGTGCCCCAGTGATTGAGAGGCAGCTTTATCTTAAACTCATCTCCGGGCTGGAGGGGACGGCCGGCGATGCTTATTTTGCTCGGCGGCCGATATGTTTATAATCTATAGCCCGGTGCCCACAGGAAGGAGGAGGGTTTCCTCTTGTGCTTCCTTATCGATACAATCTCCCTCTGTCTCTCCCCCTCCCCTCTCTCTCCTTCACCTCCACCCCACACACACAGGCCTCCGTCTGTGTGCCTTTTCTTCGCGTTGAGGAATAACCCGAGTGGCCGCAGGCCATCTGCCTAGACACTGATAACGCCACGTGCGTCTATTGGCTGACCTGCATCCAATTAAAAGAAATGTTTGAGGTCCCTGGGAAACAAGCGAGATAGATGACGTGACAGAAAGGCGCAGACAGCGAGGCAAAGAGTGGCGCAGAGGTGAGCTGCGCAGTGGGCGGGTTGGCTCACTCTTCCCACAGACTGCATTAGAGGAGTCAGTCAAAGTCAAAAGAACATAAAGAAGTGAAGGGATGTGTGGACCACACACGTGTGTCTGCAGACACTGAGTCATCGCTCTGACAGACATAGATGGTTTAAGTTGGTTGCTAGTTTCCTCCTTCTCAGAGGACCTGCAGGGTTTCCTGACTTGCACAATTCGCCATCTTCTAGTCTTACTGTCTAGTGTCACTGGTGACATTGTAATCTACAAGTAAAGCAAGTTAGACTTTTAAAACTGGCCATTGCCAATGTTAATCATGATCCAACCATTGTCCGTCCATCCGTCCATCTTCCACTGTTCATCCAGAGGCATATTCCTCAAGTCTGCGCAGCATGTAGCATTTTGTATTTCGTTGTTTCGGTGAGGTGAGGGAGCTTTTCTTGATTCGAGGACATTATGTGGGAGATGCTGCACTCCTATGTTGTTGTTCTCCAATGCCTGGTTGTCATGACCTGAGTGTCATGATGTCTGAGTGAGATGAGTTAATAAATTGAGGTTAAAAATACAGGATGAATGATTCCAGTTTCATCATAACTAATAGAAACTATTGCCAAAGAACACCTCTCCATTGGGACAGACTGGAATCATTCTTTAATCATATCTTTGTGATACTTTCTTTTTTTTTTTTGGCCTGAACTCTTGTACCAAAACTCTTTCAGTCTGCAACTGTGCTCTCAGCAGACCTGGCCCAGCAGAGCTCTCATTACACTATGGCACTAGAGAGCCCGTTTCAGAGTAGTACTGTCTGCCCTCAGATTCTAAGGCTGGGAACAAAAGAGAGGAATTGTCAAAGAATATTCAAAATAAATGTTGTGACATATCAAGACTTTTTATGCAGTTGTGGGAAATTATTGAAAATACAGAATGTATTTTCAATCAAATGACTGATGGGTTGGTAAATATCTTTTCAAATGTGTGTGTGCACCACTGTATATCTAAGTATTCACAATTAAAGTATGTTATCACTTTTGTAGCACATGAAGTGTGAGATTAGGTGTGAAGTATTCCGCTGTGGAACCATCGTGTGTGGTGGATTTGAGTCTAACTCAATTCTTTCATAAACCTCTTGTCACAAAGGACATGATTTGAAATGTGCTGTCACACCACCAGTAGCTCAGCATTATAATATTGATCATAATGTAATTACAACGTACTGTATCTCACAAGTTTTAGATTTTGTCATTTGATTAAGAAACAACAAAGAGCAGGTACTTGGCAACAGTAGAGAGAAAATAAATCCTAGTTAACAGAAGGTCCACCATATGATAAAAACACCCACCCGCAAGTTACTGTCAATATTTTGATCGTAATCATACAAAGGCGACTAAAATGTCAAAACACTTGTCGTCTCACGGGGACTTCCTTCATACAATTATCATGTAAATGATTACAGATTCAATTGAAGAATCTGAAAACAAAACTCAATCTCAGCATTTAGCGACATTGTTTTGCAGTTTACTTTTATCTACAATCAAGTTTTTAAGGGTTGTAGTTTGGTCCAATAACAACATGTTACATGTCATTCCTGGATTATACGCATTCTGTCCAAGTCGCACTCCACTGCACCTCGTCTCTAGTATGATCCGGATGTGACATGATTCCAGGTGAAGTGAAGCTGAAGAGGGCACAGACTGATAATGACAAAGTCGTGGTCAGACATACTGGTGAAATGGATCTACTGGGCTGAGAGACGGCATTGTGGGCATTAGAGCACTAGATGAGTCACACCGAGCACCAAGTGCGTGTGTGTGCATGCATACACACACACGAAGACACACACACACACTCACTCATGCGAATCAGCAGCAATCTTAACTCCGCTCTCTCCTGACAATCAGTCACTCTGATTGTATCATTCATTGCTGGGTTTGAGAAGGAATCCCTCTGTTTCAGCCCTCTCACAGGTCGGGGTGATTGAGAATTAATGGGAATGGAGGGCTTGGTGGATGTTACAAGTGATGGAGGAGGAGGAAATGCATTAAAGAGGGTGGAAACGTATATGGAGATGCTAGCTGATGGGCACCGGGCTTACTTTGTCCTCACCCTCTTACCAAATCAGTCTTGCTTCACAGGGCGAAGCAGGGAATTCCATTATGGACCTAGGCAGATAATCGGTGGCTTAATTTCAGTCATTACGATGGTTTTGCCCCATCTGCATGAACTTTTTTAGTTTGCCTAATAAGGAAATCACTTGCGCTGCTATCTTGTGCACATGCCTTTCTAAGATTATGTGACTAATGAAAGTTATTCTGCATTGTTCTCATACTTAGTTGCCTCTGCCTTGTACTAAACTTCCAGCCCGTTTTTGTCAGTCATTGTCAAGCAGCAGCAGCTGTTGAAAGGCTCAAGTGAAAATCCTTTGAGCATGCCCTTTATTTTTGTCTTGGCTAGTCTGCAGCTGTGTCCTTAGTAAAGTACCTTGTTCTCTCTCCCGTCTATGTTTGCGAATGTTGCACTACTGCTCATTTCTGAGTGTATCCACAGTGGTGCAGCATGGTATTCATTGAAGCCTCATTCTGAATGTAAACATAAAGGGCTCATTCCTGTGTACTGAAGACAATTAGCTGATTCAAGTGATAACACGGCAAGAAAAACATCATTATAATTATTGTATAATAAATTCCCGGCAATTGAAACGGAACATTTTGCCTAAATCCCTCACCTTTTTTTTTTTTTTAAAGTGTGACAACCATTTGTCATCATTACACCTTAAGTGGATGAACCCTTGGACCTAGGCAGTTCTAAGTTGCTTTTGCTGGCTCTTGTGCTTCCCTGTTTCGTGTCGGACAACAGAGGTGAGACCTTAAAGAGAGATTTTGTTTCTCCCCGTCACTCATTGCACGTCTAAATTAGTTTTGCAAATCATCAGCAAGGATGTACTAGTTGCACACGGTACACCTGCCATTTGGTTAGTGACGACAAAGTCACCATGGCAACTTTCATGCTAAAGTGAGGCTTTATCATTCATCGAAAAATGAGAAGCGATAGCTGCTCCAATAGGGTATCACGGGTGATTAAACAGAATGCTGGAGTTTTACTTCCACTTTGCTGACGACAGGGTTGAATCATTATGTTGATTATTGTTACTGCTCCCCTCTTGCAGCCATTTAATGCACTCTTGTTACTTTTTTTTTCAGTTAATGTTTGAATAGTCTGTATTCACTGTACAATGACATTCACCCAGTCACACAAACATCCATACAGTGGATTCTTGTTCAGCATCTGTGGGGAAAAGTAGGGTTTAGCATCTTGCCCAAGGACACTTGGGCATGCAGACTTAAGAGGGCTTGAGTCTAACTCTTACCCACTCAGCCTCTATACATAAGTATTAAGCCGCAAATGATTGGTGACATATATGTGCCTAATAATGTATTCAAGAGGCCATAGCTCTGAGTTTGTGTCTTATTTTCCTTGCTTGACCTTTGCTATCGTCCTCATAGATTTGTTCTCATGTTACACACTCAACGTCCAAGATGTCAATGAGTTCTTCAATGGCGCTAATGGTCTTTAGCCTTCCAGCGGACAGTCTTTGTCTATTCTGTCCTCTTCCGTTCACAAGGTGACTATTAGCGTGGATGTCAGTCATTTTCAAGATGTCCTCCTCTACCTTCTCCTTGAAGGGACGGACCCTATAACAGGAAGAAACTTAATTATTCATCCCCAGTTCTGGATGAGTAATGGCTATTATTGATCCGATGATAAGAAGATAGGGTTCACCTGTCATTAGTGGCTATGATCCTGATTGCTATTACTGTGTCTGTTCTCCCCTCCCCTCCCCTGTGCTGCTGTCAATGCGTCAATAATAGGTCTTTATCAGTGGGTCACATTTGCATGTTCCCTGTCCTCTGCCACTTAATCGAGTTAGGAGACAGCTCCTCTTACAGTACAATCAATGGCTACATCTGAGGTTTGGTGAAGTCATTTGCTGGTGCATTATTTTTTATGATACACTGAACTTGAGGATAAAGTGATAGATTTAGCCTAGACATGACATTCTCACACCACAATTGGTGGAAGAATCAACCCACAATCTGGCTTAGTCAATGTTTACTTCATGATGTCTTATGTCATTACACACTATATATTTTTACCTGTATCGATTAGCTTAGATAAGACGAGAACAGCTGCTTGATACGGAAGGTTTATATGGAAGGTAAAACATAATTTTGTCAAACAAAAACCCCAAGGTTTGAGCTGAAAACAGCAGTGTTTTAGCAGCTCTCACATCCTGCAGACGAGTGTCCTATAGGTTGGGTTTGTGCTGAACAACAGAGAGGCCATAAAGCTAAAAATAAATATGTCATGAAAGAGAGGGTAGCAAACAGCACCTTGGGAGAATCGATATTCTGTGCTGGAGCAACCTGGATGAAAGGCTCAGAGCCTCAGTGATCTTTAACTCTTAAAGTTCTCCCACCAAAGTACAGTTGTCCTTTATAGCTGTCCGTCCTATGTCATGGACATAATACAAGGACACAAGAATGCCAGCACAGTCGGTTCTATTGGTTTGTATGATATGAAGTTGTCATTGGGCTTTTTATGGTCGTGTTGTAAATAAATGGTGTGCGCGTATGTGTCCCCTCCGGTGGGTCTGGTCTCTGTGACAAATCCTGTTGTCTTTGAGACAGGACAGTATTCATCATGCTGACATGCTGCTGTTGTCTGAATGAATAATGTGAAATCCTCTACAGAACCAGTGAAAGGGCAGATCACACGACTGCTGTGCTTTTATGAGGAAAAGTTGTAGCGAGACACAACCTCATTATCATTGTGTTCATGCTTGGACATTACCAAGGTCAGACACTGAGGTGGAAGATAACAAGGTGTATTACGTCTATTGCTATGACAACCCAGTTTAGGACTGAATGTACTTAGTTTGACTGTGGCTTCCAGGTATAGTCCTGGTTCGAAGTGAAGCCAGTCATTTTCCACGTTCGACATTTAGAGAAGCCAGTAATGACCTTTGAAATGCTACCGATACTGTCATGATTCCACGCAAACTCAATGGATCAGCGAAGTAAATTTGATAACAGGTGACAGCAAATAAAGGAGCGAGATCCTGTCCTCATCAGTCATCATACAGGAACTTCATGTGGTGAAAGAGTGATGAATGTCAGAGTTGAGTGGCAAAATACTGCATGGTGAAACGCCTACATCCTGAATGCCTTGTCGGGGGGGTTCTCTCACATTCTGGAGGAAGTGAAAAACAGTTGAATGGTTTCCCAGTTGAGGAGAAGCAAAATAAGAGTGAGATGTGCAGGGTAGCCATGTTTGGCTTAACTGAATTTCAGCTGAGGCTGAAATCTGATCATCATATTTACCTCTGCTGTCTTTATGTCAATGGTGATGTTGATATTCAGATCACAAATGAGAATTTGCTGTCCTTGGTTATGTTATAAAATGATGGGAACAAAACCCCAAGTCATGTCACATGGTAGCACATGCGGTTTGTCTGAAATCTTAATCTTAAAGGTGCAGTGTGTACGATTTTGGTCTCTTTTGTCACTTCCAAAAATATTACAAAACAATTACGTACTGACATTTTCATGAATTTATAATCACCCAAGTGTTTTGTTTTTTTCTCCGTTACCCTAAAATGAGCCCATTAGTGTATATTTATATGAGGAGGGGGTCCTCCCTATGGAGGTCCCCATGTTTTTAAAGTAGTAAAAGTGGACTTACTAAACATCTTTTGAGTTTTAATGACAACTGAAGTCGACCATTGGTTCTCCTGCATGCTCAGAAGGGTGAGGTGATTTATACAATATGCCACTTCACCTCTAGAGGTCACTAAAGCTCACACACGGCACCTTTTAGTGACTGAAACACTAAAGGTATGCTATCCTTCAAATGTAAATACCAGTCATTGTTATTTTTATTGGGTATAGAGATGTGGGCTCGCAAACAGGCATTGCTGAGAATTGGATGGGAGAGGTAGGACAGGAGACCAGTAAATCAAGGGCGAGACAAACAACAATTTACAATCATATCTACAACCAGATCAGGATTGAATTAACCTCAACTAAAGACCCTGTCTACCCACTGCACCACTGTACAACCAGTCATGTGGAAGATGATCTCTAGAAACAACAGATATCCCAACTGCAGCAACCAATTCTGTTCCCATACTGTGATGTCACATTTCTAGTTATGTCCTTGTCTCCACTGCCTCAGTTGCTGTGCAGCCTTCAGTTAACTTAACCTCAACTTTGATCACACCTTTAGATCACGTTGGAGCTGATGAACAAGCACAGAGAATCTCGTGGTATCAGATAGCATTTTGAAATATGAAGGTTGCTCCATAATTTGATTTGCCTCTTGAAAATGATCGAGTTAACATTTAATCACGCCGGACAATTGAATCAACTCAACAAACTGCTGTTATTGTTGATCTCCACTTTGACCCCTCAAGGGGACGTGTCTGTGAATCAGGCTAAACATAACTTTCTGGAATTACTGTTTGGGCATCGTGTGGTGTCCATACAGATTTAGTCCAGATTACAGCCCATGGCTAGTCTTCACTTTTCAAGGTTCAGAACTTTTGTTTGGCCATTCTGGGCTACAGTAGAAGATGGAGGACGTTCTCATGATGTAAATATGAAGGGCACATTCACGGGCAGTGTAAACAGCAGTCCTCGCATTCATATGACTATACTTGTGGTCGTATCACTAAAATGTCAAAGGTCACCTGCACTGTGACACAATATTCTTCTCCAGAAACACAACTCTGGTTTTAATGTGGATCATTTTTGCTACCAGTCTGAAAATGCATGCTTATAAGTTTATGATATGAAGCTTTATGATAGCTTTGTGATATGATACATACACAGTTTAAGTTTTATTGAGTACAACTTTTAAATTATATCCGAGCAGTCTGCCTTACCCCCAAATATACTGACACTCGTATTAGTTTGTTACACTGTGAGATGGTATTTCAAGTTCTACTTACTCTGTTGTTATTGTTAGTGGCAGGAATTGGTGGACGTAATGTGCTGAATTGCATTTCGTCCTCACTTCACCTTAATATAATGACATCTACAAAACCACCTGTAAGCCTGGCATGCTCCGTGCAAGTCAAACTCCCGCAGTTCAGCCCATCGGCACAGCCTGCACACCCAATCCACACTGCACAATGCATCTGCTCTGCCCTCCTCATTGTGGGCCAAACACAGTGTCACACACTGCTGAGTCAGGGAGGCTGTGTACCAGCAGCACCGTGACTGACCTCTGATTAGTTTGCCCTCCCTGGGGGTAGGACGTCCTAACCCAGTGTAGCCCACAATCTGAAGTGTGGGCACTTAGCAACCTCCCAACCCAGCTTTTGGTCTAACTCCTTTTCATGTCTTGTCTTGATAAGAGCAACCCACACTATTAAAAAGGACTGGGGGAAATTTGCAAGAAATAACCTGACATGACAGGACTGCTGATCTAGAAAGACTGCAATTACTTAGTCAGCTGCTTTTGAAGATCGGAAAATCTTTTGAAATCTGCATCAAGTTCACTTTTCTTTCTCTTTTCTTTTTCAACCTGTCCTGTCCAGCATTTTGGCATGAAGTATTAGAAGTCTTGATGCCTGATTGGGCCTGACAGATTTTACTCTGACAGGTGGAATGTACGTGACATGTACCTCCTACCTGTTACTTAAACTTTATTTGAATAATTGGGTCATGCTTTCGAATTTTTGCTCATGTGTTGTGAGCGAGGATGTCGGGCCAGACGGAGCACAGGGAGTGGACAGGAAGAGAGACAAAGAACAGTGGGGGTTGGGGGAGAAAGGGGTGGACAGATAGAGAGAGTGACAGGTACTCGTAAAACAAATGCATTCGTGTTGTTAGCTCAATGGAGCACGGAAGCAAGGGGTCCCTGGGGCAAGCCCAGGCTGCTCCCCCGGCCCGAGCAGGGCCCACAGGTCCCTGTGCCAGGAGCACCAGGAGACTAATCCAGCGCCCAGCAGGATGCCATGCCCGTCACTGGCCGGCCGGCACCCCCCCCCCCCCGGCCTGGAGAGAGCAGGCAGACAGCGCGGTGTAAGGCATGCCCAGAATCCCTCTCCCGCAGCGTGGCCACACCCCCAGCACCTGGTCTCCATGCGGCGGGGCCCGCCACCCCCAAACCCGGGTCCGCCCTGCCTCGGAGGCGGAACCCCACCAGCCTCGCACACCAGGGGGCAAGGGCAGAGGACTGTCACACGGGACCACCCACCGCTGCCCCGGAGCCAAGGCAGGGTGTCCCCCGAGGTCCCATTCCCTCGACTAGGAGGCACAGGAGCGGGGGCTTGCAGACCTTCAGCCAAGGCTGCCGCTTCCAGCCCGGCCATGTTATTGTATGTGTATTGCGCTCCTGTGTGTACTGAGTATGTACATGGTGGGTTGGTGTTGACTCAAGTGCAGTTAAAATTGGGGTGGTAATTGTTTCAGAAGGTCCCAACTGCTGGCTGACGGGAGCAGGCAGGAGCGAAGGCGAGTTTACTTTTCGAAATCACGACTTCTGCCAGAATGACTTGACTCACTTCTGAGGTTTCTGAGATTGATGCTCCAAGCAAGTGAGCAGCCTTACGAGACCTCTCAGCTCCTAGAACCTCAGGAGTTGAGCTCTGGAGCCAAAAGAGTTGACACGGCCGTGTAACTCTCATTGCACTTACATCCTGATTCGTCTATTTACCAGCTGTTTGAGCTGGACCTCTGCCATCATAGTCCAACCTCTTACCATGTGACACTCTCAAAACAGTATGTTTGTCTCCTCATTTCCCTTCTATTTACGTGAGGTGTTTGTCTGAATCAGTGGGATCACTAATAATCTTGAATAATCTGAATTTCCTTTTATGATTGTAGTCGTATTACAAACACTATGCTGAGGTTCTGGTAGAGTCGAAGACATCACGTGTCCAGTGTCAGAATGTTACAGGGCCTGCAGGGTTTCGGTTGTTTTGGTTGTCACTTCTTCAGGGCAAACACAACGCAGCTATTATGTAATGTGGTAGTTTTGTTTTTCTCTTGACTGACTCAAAACAAGTTGCCTCGTTCAAAACAACACTGAGTCATTTAAGATTGTGCAGGTGTGCACTTTTCCAGCATTGCTGTCGACCTGTTCACGACCTTCCTTGTCTGCACATCCCCAGCCAAGTGACAGCACTGTATTTCCTCTCAATGACGAGACCTTGATTCATTGGCCTCACTGTGCCACAGATTTTGGCTTCATTTTGCATCGTTCAAATAATTCAAACATTTTGGGTTTGCTAATGGATTATGCATCATGAAATGCCGTCAGGATTTTTGCTCTTTCACTTGCTACCTGCGAGTAAAATAGTCCCATTTTCTGAGTATGTGCATGTCACAGCTCGACGTATTAACTGTGAAACAACATTCACATGTTGCTGACACAGTCGGAGCTTGTGTGCTTTCTGCAGTGTCACACATGATCCTGATCATGTCACGAGCGTCGGCCTCGCACACCAATGTTCCAGCTTGACTGTTTGTTCCCCTCGCACAGCTACCTGTGTGTGACCCTGCTGTGTGTGCGTGCAAGAAATTGCATGTGCATGTTGGGATGTGTGTGCGCTCAGATATCTCTCTCTCTCTCTCTCTCTCTCTCTCTCTCTCTCTTTTGTTCTCTCCCTCTCCCTCGCTCTCTCTTGATGTCTGTCAGAATGTTTTCTTGGCAGCAGTCTGTCATGTTAAGAATTTAGATGCAAAAACATGCTAATGCGCACACACATACACACATTGCACAAACACACACGCACGCACATCTGCACTCTCAGTCATGCACCCTCTTGCGCGCACGCACACACACACACACACACACACACACACACACACACACACACACACACACACACACACACACACACACACACACACACACACACACGCACACACAGAGCCAGTCCCATGACTGCTGCTCTGACACACACCGTGCCATTATCCTGCCCTAATTATACACAGCTCAGAGTCGGCCCTGCCTGTCTGGTTCTCAGGAGTTCGCTCCCCTGAGCTCGTTTCTTCGTTTTCATTTTTTTATTTTTTATTTTTTTCCTCTTCTACAATGTTTCTTACCCACGAAGGCACTTTCTGACATGGTTATCATCCTTGTTTGGGAGGCAGAAACTCCCAGCAGGCATGTTAGATGCTTAACGTGTTCAGACACACGGAGGACATCTCTGTTGGATAGAGTTTAACTGGTGGCGACAAGCAGCAGCACCTGTGTCACACTGCAGAGGGCTGCAGCTGAGCACAGGGTGTAGCCACAGCAGCAGCAGGGAAGCTGCGGGGAAGCTCGGCCGAGACCATTCCTCCTTTTTAGCTCAGGGCGCTGCGCTTTATCCAAGTGCAGTGAAGGACTCAGTGAAAGTAATCGATGACTGAAACTTTCACGAAAAGTATGGTTTACGTCAGCCGCACGTCCTCGCAGAGTACAGTGCGTTATGCTGGACCAGCTCTTCACATGTGAGGCTCATTGCTTTCCCCTGTTCTATGCGCTTATACTGAATACCAATGGGTGTTAGAACACTTCTCCGGGCCAATAAAATGCTTTTAGCGGTTATTGCTGCTACGTTCATCCAACTCTTTTCCCCCCCACGCACAGCGCAGTGTATAATTTTCTTTTGTAAATTGTAGTAATCATGGTACTACGTGCCGGTAATGTGTTGGTTGAAACAAAATTAGCATATTCAGATGGACAATGAGTCTCTGCTCTCTTCCATTATGCAAAACAGATACAAACTCCATTTTGCCAAATGCCACCTGCATTTTGTGTAATTACAGCCCACAAAGCCATACTGTGCTATACATTTGAATCTATCAAATCAATGATCAAATCATTAGATTGAATATTTGGTACTGGGCTATATTTGTCTGTCTCTCAGCCACTAACATAGAGGAGGCACGACCTGTACTGCAGCTGGCCTCTAGGTGGTGATCAAGCCTGTTTGTCTATACCACGACTGTGAAAACTTCCTTGTACTCGCTGTTTTGCTGAGTCAGTGGCAGCAACTGTAGATCTAAGATTGTTTTGTTTTTTTACAAAAACAGCCCAGAGAAATGTTAATATTCATTCAGATTTTCAGTGTTTGGAACAAGTCTTCCACGAGCACCTAAACTAGAGTTTAATACAAATAGATAAACATGTGAAGTTTGTAGCTATTTACATATCCACAAAGGAGGTTGTCGCACTCGCTGTGTTTCATCGTAAAACATCGTATCCCAAAGGAGTTTCTTCCCAGTCAACACCTGACACCTTGCGCGCCGCGCAATCCAACATCCAACATTTGAAAAACACATGTTGAAACCCCTTGGAGTGTGAACTGTGCTTTCTGCTTCTGCTCTTGCTTCATGTCTTCAGATCCTCCCTCCGCAGCTCATCGGAGGTTCCCTTCAGTCTAAGCTAAGGATGTGTGATCTCTGTGTCCTCTCTCCTGTTTTGTGGTCCAGGTGGAATCGCGGGACACGCTGAACAGCATTGCGCTCAAGTTCGACACCACACCCAACGAACTGGTTCAACTGAACAAGCTGTTCTCCAGAGCAGTGGTGCCTGGCCAGGTGTGAGCTGCCGTGCACGCCTTCACTCTTAAACTCAGCTTCATCGCCACATGCCTCACCCCACAGCACCCTCATCGTGCACTGCGACCCAGCAACTGCTCCAGTCGTCTCCCTCACACCCCTGTCGCTCTCAGTGGTTTGCCTCGGTCCCACAGTGAATTATCTAAATGTTAGAAAGTCTGTGGGATGTTTACAAAATTACACTTTTCTGGGGAAAATAAAAGACGACGCATGTGAGCGTCTCCTTTGTTTAGAGACTCGCTGACTCACTAACCACATCCCTTCAATCTTTCTCCCGTCTTAATTGCCCGCTAATGACAGGGGTGCTTGTCCCTTCAAAATGCAGTTCATCGCAAAAGACCCTGCTTGTTTCTAAAAAGGTTTATAATAATGTGTCATCGTTAAAAATGCGTTACTTTCGAACAAATGATGCAAGCTTCCCACTTTTAGCTCAGCAGACGCACCGACATCTTCCCCGGCTCGAGCTCTGCGCCATGTTTCTCATATCACCCAAATTATTCAGTCATTCTTTTATCTGGGGGGGGGTGGTGCTTCCAAAATGATATTTTGTCGCTGTGTCACCTGGCAACAAAATGAAATACTTTTGAATTTGCAAAGAATCATGTGCGCCAAACCCCACCGGCATCCCTCATCCTCATCTCTCTGCAGACAGAGAGATGAGCTGCATCCGAGCAGAGACGTCACTCAGCCGTTGTTTCCGCTGTCGCAGAAGTTCAACTACAATAAAAACCTTTGTTTCAAGTGTTTCCCCCAGGTTTACAGCTTTGGGTTTGTGTGCCTTTTAATTAAAGCAGTCTACATTACTGTTGAACAATTAATTTATAACAAAACAGAACTTCTAAAATTTACTTAAATAGAACTAGACTGGCAGGGAGACTGTAAAAATTGCCCTGTCTGGTTTCCTATAAAAACAGCCTGTTTATGCTGTCTACATAATCCACACAACATTGCTCAAATCAAAAAAGAAACGTGTATACTGTATGTACCTTGTCTGTCCATGTGCATAGATGACACACGTTACATACATGTACTCATTCACGTGTTTAATTTTTCAACGTATTCACTTATTTACATTTTTTTCCCCGTTTCCTCATTCAATTATTTGCTTATTCAATTACTTACCAAGCTCAGTCTTGTATAGCCAGGGAGAGTATTCTTTCCCTCTGACAGCCAAGCTGGGTCAAAACCGGCCATGCGGTGGCGAGAGTAGTTCTTTCGGGAGTCGTACCTGCGCTCTTGTCTCCACTTGAGCGACTCTGGCTGTTACCAGCAGCAGAGGGAGTGTTGCCAGCTCCTCCACCCTGGACGCAGAGATGTTTTCCTGCTGCTCAGGTGGTTGACGCGACATGTTTTATTAACGCGCGCTCTCTGTTAGCTCACTCGCGTGCGCGCCCGTGTCTTCGTGCTCGCGCGCGCGCCTGCCATTGATTTGAGAGCCTGCTGTGAGCGACACAGGCGGAGAGGAGGACAACTGCATCTGCCCAATCACGTAGAGACAGAAATGACGAGCTGACCTGTAAATAAGATAAATAAGATAGGTTTTTGAGTTGATTTGATCAATAGAATTGTGGGGGAAACACTGATGTGTCAATCTTTATTTTATCGTGACACATTCCATCAATATGAAAATCAGGAGCGGATCAGGAAGATTAATTGATGAGATTAATTTAAATCAACACATGCATGATACCAGTTTCTTTGTCCTCAATAATCCTCTGATCAATCTTAAGGTAATTTCCCTAATTCTGGCATTTTAAGGATTAAAAGATTAATCGATCAATCAATCTTTTAAGCAAATAGTCTCCGTCGACATCCCCTAATGGGAATAAATTAAATGTAAATATGGAAATGTAATTTTTGCTCCGGCTAGATTTACTGTACCTGTTCTATCCTGTTCGTCTCATCACTGCTAATTCGAATGCATCCGAACATTCCCTCTGTTAATCCTTGTCAATAGCATGAAGCTATTTACATGACGCCACATTATTGTGTGTGTGTGAGCTAGAATGTGAGACTGTCTTTATCCTTCCCATTTGTGCTATGTGTGTGTTTGCGTGTATGTGTGTGTTGTGTTTGCACAAAGCCAGTGCCTGTGTAAATACAGACATGGTTTGTGTTTGCAGGTTCTGTACGTTCCTGATCCCGAGTACGTCTCCAGTGTTGGAAGCTCCCCCTCCCTCAGTCCCATCAGTCCCCTGTCTCCTACATCCTCAGAAGCTGATTTAGAGAAGGTGACGGTACGTTGACAACGGCCTCCGATGCACAGTCTGACACTCACACATGTTCAAGTGGATCCATCTCACACATATGAAACAAGGTGTTAGCGTTTTCATTTTTGGGCCAGTCACCAAAAGAATTGGCACAATCACACAAGTGCATACGCTTCAGAGGAGTACACTTCCTGTCTATCCCTGCTGTGCAGGTTGTGTGCCCCGCACGGCAGCGCTATAACGTCATCACATCTCATGCTGTCGACAGATCACAAGACAAACCTTTTATTTTCCATAGACAGCACAAGGAGGAATGTTAGTTTTGTGTGAACACGTATTCAGGCGCGGAGATGTGTTGCTTTTTAGCAGTGACAGTGTTTCTGGTATTTGTTGTGTAATGGGGGAGACCTTAAGAAATGGAACTATCCTGTCTCAGGGACATTTGGAAAGAAATTAAGGAGCCTTCACATTCTGCTTGTCTGGAGCTTCTGGCTTTTTTCCATGACAGGTTGGAAATGAGCCTCAAAATTGGGGCCACACAAATGAGCTGATCTTGGACTACATCAAAGGAATTGTAGTTTACATCATTTGCATGGAACCTCTTATTATTATTATTCCAGGCTTTTAGACTTGTAGAAAGCTGAGGCAGCAAAAAATGTCCAAGAGGAAAAAGAAGCAGACGCAGCCCTGTTCTGAAAAAGTAATTTTTGAACACTAAGGATGTTGATCACACTGGTAGCAACACAATAATGAAATGAACTTCAAATACAGCAGAGGAATTGGCAACTTGCTGTTTTGTCAAACTAATCAATCTCAAGTGGAAGAAGATGTAGTCTACTTTTAGTGGTAATAACAATACATTAGCAAGTCATTTAAAAAAGTCTCTATTCCCTAATTGGAACCAAACTGATCAGATCAAATTAAATCATTGTAACTAAAACATCATATGACTTTGGTTCAGGCATTTGTTTGTTGATGTTGAATTCAATAATTAAATGCATATTATATCCAGGCTGACACTTCCAGCTTTTCCATAAACCCTAATTAGATTATCTTTGGAAAAGTGTGGACAATTCTTAGCTTTGTGTGTGTTTGAGTCTTTTTAAAAACAAAAACAGGATTTTGTTGTTGAATGTTTCGAGGGTCCAGTGTCTCACAAACACAGAGGATTGTGTGTGTGTGTGTGTGTGTGTGTGTGGGGGGGGGGGGGG